>JACEVL010000572.1:540000-547500 GCA_020284085.1 Aporrectodea caliginosa
AACATTCGCACATTGTGTGAAAATGCATTGTGCATTAGGTTAATTAGTAATTACGATCGGTTGCATGAATTAGGAGTTTTCCTGAAGAAGTGAGGTAATTATAGATGAGCCTCACCTTGAAATCCCTATCTTTCCTCGACTTCCGCTTTCTCTTCCGTCTCCTCCTTCTCCTCCTTCTCCTTCTCCTCCTTCTCCTGCTCCTATTCCTTCTCGTCCTATTCCTCCTCATTCTCGTCATCATCTTCTTCCTCCTATACTATCATTCCTGTTCCTCCTCCTCTTCCTGTTCTAATTCCTCCTCGTTCTCCTCTTCTCACTTCTCTTCCTTTTATTCCCTTTTAGTGGCAGTAGTAGTAGTAATAGTTGTAGTAGTAACAGCAGCAGCAGCAGCAGTAATGATGATGATGATGATGATGATGATGATGATGATGATGATGATGATGATGATGACGACGACGACGACGACGAATACGACGACGACGACGATGATGATGATGATGATGATGATGATGACGACGACGACGACGACGACTACGACGACGACGACGACGACGACGACGATGATGATGATGATGATAACAATAATTATACCAAAGACAATTTTTATGGCGCCTTTACGCAGCCATGCCGCTACAAGGGCGCCTGCATAAAACTATAACATCGAGCGCAGTAAGCGTATACGTGAACAGAGGAGCCTACAAAAACGAACTGAAACATCAATCAGAATAAAAGCCAAGGTCAACAGGTAAGTCTTTAGTTTAGCCTTGAAGGACTCAACCGAGTCAGCAGAACGCATCGCAGAAGGGAGACTGTTCCAGCACCTGCCATATAGCACCGGGAGCCGAGAAGGCAAGGTCGTCAAATCGTGTCCTCTTGCGTGGCACACGGAGATCGCCCTTCTCACGCGATCTCAGTCGGAGACCTGCTTTAGATGACTACAGCATCTCCCTACAGCAGTTTCTCTTCCTCGCCCTCCTTCTCCTCCTTCTCCTCCTCCGTCTATCACTTTTCTGTTTCTCATCTAACTCCTGTTCCTCCTGTCACTCGTGCACCTGTCTCTTCCTCCTCGTATACCTTATTCGACTGAAGAACTACGTCAATCAATTCTTGCATCTAAATCTTAACGAAGCTATTATTACTTCGCACGGAAAGCCAACCATAGGTGTCTCTCTCTCTCTCTCTCTCTCTCTCTCTCTCTCTCTCTCTCTCTCTCTCTCTCTCTCTCTCTCTCTCTCTCTCTCTCTCTCTCTCTCTCTCTCTCTCTCTCTCTCTCTCTCTCTCTCTCTCTCTCTCTCTCTCTCTCTCTCTCTCTCTCTCTCTCTCTCTCTCTCCATATATATTATTGTAATTGAGCATTTATAAAGCGCCACTCAGAGATTCAGTGTCGCTCCCGACCCAAGCCATGCAGTGCTGTCATTATAAGAAATAAAAATGGTCTTCAGGCGTTTCCGAAATGGGGAAGAGGCAGGCTGAGGAGCTTAATTTAAGCCGCAGTTCATGCGGAAGATGGTTCCAGCTATACATATACCGATATATATATATGTATATATATGTATATATATATGTATATATATATATCGCCTCCTGTTATGCTCCAATCAGTTACGCTTACTGCTCACTGCGATCTCGTGCATTCGATGCTACGTCCATCGAAGGTTGGCGAAAACGGCGCTGTAAAAGTTTCTTCATTAGCATAGAGATCAGATTGGATTAGATAGGATTAGATCAAAGTCGATCGAATAAGATTAGATTCAGAGACGGCCTTTGACAATTCTGCCCTATGGGCGAGGACAAAAATGCCGCTCCTAACTCATAAATGACATCTTTTGACGGCAGTGCATGACCATCATGTGTTTTGACGGAATTTGCTGCCCCTTGAAAAGTGCCGCTCTAGGCAGCCACCTATGTCGCCTATACCTAAAGCCGGCACTGATTATATTGGACTAGATTAGAGTTGATCAGGTTTTATCTGCCAATCGTAATCCTAAAATCCGTAATGCTAAAGCGCCACTTAAAGGCTAAACGCAGGACGCCATGTTGTTCTTAGATAGTCATTAGGGTGGCCCTTAGCATACAGCCAAAAAATAGAAATCATAAAATTTAGTCTGGCATACGTTCAATCCATGCCAATTATAGAAATAAAATTCTGTGACAAAAAACTTTGGAATTGTATAACATTTAGGGGTGGCCCTCGAGCTCTGAAATTTGTTATGTAATACGATTTTGCGATTTGAATCACAAAATTAAAATATTATTCAGCACATTCACTGTCACTCAGTCTTTCACTAAGTTGGCTAAGAAATATACTAGTTCATTCATTCATTCATAAATTCATTCATTCATAAATTTACATAGCGCCCCTTCAAGAGGACTACTCAGAGGCGCTCCCGACTCCAGCACGGCCAAAAAGTACAGTTTTGAGTTTAGTAAAGAAAGCTTCAGTAAGAGTCCCAGGGAGCAGGCGTATCTCCTGGAGGAGCCAGTTCCAGACCACTGGGCCTACCACGGGAAAGGCTCGATTCTTGCATATTCCAAGCACCTGAGACAGTTTCGTGCAGTTAGTTGTGCAGAACGTTTCGAGACCCCCGGTGCCAAAAACTGCATCTCACTTCACACTGGGTCTTATGGGCGGACGATCTGGAGCTACATGTACTTCTTCCATTGCAGCAATCATCAGTTTCTTAGAGTCATTTATATACTCTTGGGTCAAAAAGGGCAGGCCCAATAGGCTCTTCAGAAAGATACCATAGATGAAGCCCTAGCCTCTTGCTTGTAGCAGCAGAAATTGTTGTATGTGGGTATTTTAGAAGTTCTTCTATGAGAGTGAAGTTGGCGAAGTTATCCAGGCTCTCAAGTAGACAACAACCGAAAAGATGGCAATATCAGGAATGCTGCGTTCTTCTGCAGCAGTCTTTTTGAAAAGACCAAATCTTTATCGTGTAGATAACTTTTGCCATGCATCGTGCCCGATGCATAGCGCCAAGCATTCGAAACCGAATTCCACGAGCTGGAATATCTCCATGAAAGACAACTGAGAGCTCGAGAAATTCTCTGTAATTGTCTCGTGGCTGTTCAGTTGCCAGATTTTTATGAGCAAATTCCAGGACGTCAGAACGGTATATGGCCACCAAAAATTCGACCGATGGGTCTGATGACGTTGTCTGAAAGTTGTCGCTTTCAATGAATTGCCAGTAGTCTTGAAACCTCTTGAAAAGAAGATTATCGGGTCCAGTAGAAGTTACAATGGAAGTTGTTTTGGAATGCTGCTCCAACAATTAGTTCAAAAACGTGGTGGCGACATGACAGAAAAAGGAGATATTTATTCAGTTCCTGCTCTATTAAGCAACATGCACCTGAGCGATGACCTGTGTTACAGCCTGTCGTATCGAAGCACAAGCTATTGCTTGCCCATGGCTAAAACGCTAGCCTTTGCCTTCATTGGCCCTGCACTATGGAACCAGCTTCCTCCTTTAACACGTTCCTGTTTATTAACTGATGGGCCAAGTGCCTCTTTTCGTTGTCTTAAAACCTCTTTCTTTTCTCTGGGTCTCTCGCACTGGGAGTGCCTCTGATTGGTGTGCACTGCGAAAGGCGCTATATAAATTGATAGGTACAATACAAAGCGATAACCTGATACTGATTATTCCACTCTCTCAAACACTGGACGACTTCTAGGGCTGAGCCTGTTCCTGATGATAGTTTTGGAATGCCCATGAACTGTTCAACTCCTACACCTGAGATAAGAACTGGAAAACGATCAACATGTCTCTTCCAGTAACTTCCCGTCATAACGAACGGTCAAAAGAACAGTACGGCTGTTCTTTCCCTGGCTCGTTGACTGGGATTTCGGTTGCTGTTCAAAGTGTTGACATCATGACCAAGGCTGGAAGTCACTTCGCAAGAACGAATGTAGCGTTCCTTGACGAAATCTTGGCTCGTTTAGGTGCAGATCATTCATTGTCACTGCTGTTGGTATCATCGTTTTTTCTTTACATTCAGCATCAGTTCCATCACTTTCATCACTTAATTCTGCATCACTTGATGAGGAATCAGTATCCTGAACTACCTGCCTGGCTTGTGATCGTTTCTTGCGCTTCTTGAAGTTTATTCGCGTATTATTAAAACTTGAGAGCTCCAGGGCCACCCCTAAATATTTATCAATTCCAAAAAATTTTTGCACATAGTGTTTTCTTTATAATTGGAATAGATTGGAAGGCTGCCAGAAGATTATTTTGAACTTTCATTTCTAAGGGCCACCCTAATAGTCATATTATGACTCTATAATAATGCAAGGCATGGCGTATTTAGGGGTTTTTCGGGTTCAACCCCCCCCCGCCCCCTAAATAAATTCCAGAAATTTGTTTCTATGCAATTATATGCGGAAAAAAACGAACTTTTTCGATTATTTTCAAAGGAAACCCCATTCCCGAAAACTTAAAACCCCTCCGAAATTTGTTCATGTATGTTCAATGCCCATGCATGATGCATTGTTCTTACCTGCTGCGTTTTCACAGCTAGTTATGAATAAACGAAAATACAATACAATACAATTAAGAGTCCTGACGTCCTGCCATGGGAGATCCGATAAGGAAAGAGACGGAGGAGCGGTTACAATACGATGTGGGACCCGGTGGATCACGGTGGCTGACGATTGGTTAGAGCGTTCGCCTTGTAATGCGGAGAGTTTGACCCTCCTGTAAGTCTACAGGCGACCTGGGTCTGCCCTTCATACTCGAAGATGTTGCCAGGCAGTGCCAGTCCCAGGCCTGGATAAAGGAGGAGGGCGACGCTAGTGATCTTTGTTATCACACAGTGTCGTTAAACTGGAACTACTCTGTTCGAAGATGCCTATCCGAGTGATTCTGCAGGAGATCGAAGGTTTGAACTTACACGCCGTTGACTGAACTGAAATTCTGGAAACGATTAGCCGATGCTTTACTTTGGTGCATCATCGGTGTATACCCTGGCGCTATAAAAGTTAGTATTTTATTAAAATTAACAATGTACAAGTCCCCAGCTGTTTAGTCTACGTTACAATTATAAACATTAGGTGTGGCGACAACTCTGCTAGACCAAGTCGTTGAACGAAGACTCCACTCCGGTGGTTTTGACATGTAGAGAGAATGCCAGTTGACCGAATTCCACACAATGCACTATGTATGCAAGACTCGAAGGAAAAAGAAACACAGGCAGACCAAGACTATATACGCTGGATGGACATAAGATCACTTGGACTAAAGGGAGCTATGGACTTGACAAATGTCCGACAGTCCGAACACAATGGTGATCACTTATTCATACCAATCGCTGCCAAATGGCTGGCTTCAGGAATTGATAATGATTATATATATATAATATACATGTTTAATAATCTTGGTGTATTAAATACTGGCGTTAAAAGAAACAAATTAGACATATTTACTTCATAGTCCGATCTAAAAAGGTCACACTAAGTATACAGTAAGGATATATAATTAGTGGTGCGAAAGCCTCCAGGTTAATTAGTTCAGGTTACACATAAAAGTGTTTTAGACCCGAAATGTTTATGAACTTTTGGGCCTGTTCGGTAAATATATAAATGTTTACCTGGTCGTGTCTGTTCTCTTTCGCTTTCCTCTGATAATAATTAAAACCGATCTAATTAGTTGCGCTTGATGAATAGAAACCAGATTCCTCCTCTCCTTTGCGCCTAATTCCTCCTCTGAAGCAAGAGCAGAAGATGAATGATGCCGTGTTCCTCCTTCCTAAGGTCGCTGTCATTTGTCTTCCTAACTCCACAGCCGTCGAGATGCTACTACTGCTGCTGCTGCTGGCTCTGCTGCTTGCTGCTGCTGCTGCTGCTGCTGCGCCTATTGATGAGAAGAGTCTTTCCGTGGAATTCTCGGCGCGTCCGGAAGCAACTTAGGAGCATCCATCAGCTGAGTTACAGCGGCTGACAATCGCCAGAACGACATCTGGAATGCTTCGAGATGTGTCAGGATGTATCTCAACTCGTATACCTCTCTCTGTATCTCTGTATATGTCTGTCTGTCTGTTTGTCTGTATGTCTATATGTATGTATGTATGTATGTTTGTCTGTCTGTATGTATGTCCGTATGTCTGTCTGTATGTCTGTCTGTCTGTCTGTCTGTCTGTCTGTCGCTGTCTGTCTGTCGCTGTCTGCCCGTGTGTCTGGCTCTCTGTCTGCCTGTCTGTTTCATTCAGAGCATTTCTATAGCGCCCATTCCGTGATATCTACTCAGGAGCGTTCCCAGCCCAGCACTGACGTAAGATATGTCTTTTCTGTCTGCATGCCTGTCTTTCTGTCTGTCTGTGTCTGCCTAACTGTCCGCCTGTGTTCGTCCGGGCTGCTCTTCTTCAAGTCCTCTCCTCTGGGCAGGTTCAAACGTCCAACGGAGCCCACTCCTCCAGGTGCTGGTCTTTCTCCTTCGGTTTTCCTGGAATGCGAACTTCTTGCGGGTGCACTTCAATAACTTTATCTGTCTCTCTCTCGGTATTTTTTAATTGATCTTTTCTTTTCATGCTGTTGTTTTCTTCTTCCTTTCTTGTCCTTCTCTCTGTCTCTCGTTCTTTCATTTCTCTCGTTCTTTCATTTCTCTCGTTCTTTCATTTCTCTCGTTCTTTCATTTCTCTCGTTCTTTCATTTCTCTCGTTCTTTCATTTCTCTCGTTCTTTCATTTCTCTCGTTCTTTCATTTCTCTCGTTCTTTCATTTCTGTCGTTCTTTCATTTCTCTCGTGCTTTCATTTCTGTCGTTCTTTCATTTCTCTCGTTCTTTCATTTCTCTCGTTCTTTCATTTCTCTCGTTCTTTCATTTCTCTCGTTCTTTCATTTCTCTCGTTCTTTCATTTCTCTCGTTCTTTCATTTCTCTCGTTCCTCCTTCATTGCTTTCTTTCTCCGTTCATTCTTCTTCCTTTTGTTCTCCCCTCCTTCTTTATTCCTTCCTGTTTCATAACCTCCCGATGTCTTCTTAACCTTTATCTTTTCATAATACAATAATACGATAATGCAACTGCGCATCATATTGCTCTCCTTCCAAAGCTCAGAAGTGCACACACGACCATGCGACAGAACATCGATGGCGCTGAGCAATCGTGAGTAAAGGACTTGCTCAACGTCCCTACACAGTACCTGTCTTGGACTAGGCTCGAACCCATAGTCTCCTCGTTACAGGCCGAGCGCTCTAACGAATCGGCCACCGCGCCCAATAATAGTTAACGTTTCTCACAGTAAAGGCGAGAACTAATATCTGCCAAAAGTAACTATTGTCAGGAGCATAACCCAACTACATTACAAAGAAACCTTCTTAACGTAAGGTAAGACCGTAAGAGCCGAGTGATCAAGATGCGACACGGGTTAGAACCCTCCCTTTCCGTTCATAGCGCTTAACACCATCGACTCAATTATTAATCTGCCATCTGAGTTAAAGGCGCCACATAAAACAGAACCAACGTTACGGCAGATAACAGAGGCACTTATTCTTATCTGAATAAGCTTCTT
>JACEVL010000572.1:552500-596820 GCA_020284085.1 Aporrectodea caliginosa
TTATTGCGTAGACACATCACCAATTATGTTAATGAGCGCTGCCTGACGTCATGCGGGCTTCACTTCACAGTACAACTTCAGCTGTGATAGACTACACAAAAAGTACAAATCGATATCTATACAGTATTGAGAAAGCCTAGCCAGGGGTCATGGTCGCTTAGTCTTAGCCATTGTGACTTCACTGTGTCGTGCAGAAAAGATACGTCATACTACATCTAGCGCTTATAATACATCTAATTGCTAATACCTATAAATAAAACTAGTTTGACTCAATGCACGGATATCGATGATATATTTTTATGAACTAGTACGCAGATGTTCTGCACAAGTCATGCTCTAGAGTCTAGAGAGTCTAGACAATCATGGTTAAGTTCAGCCGGATCCGAGATCCAGCACCTGATTTAAGACACGCCATCGGAACATTGAGAAAGAATGTATACGGTATACCTTTTGAATACAATTTGTTCAGCAATTACATTTCAAGTTATCCATTTCATGGTTTTTGTCTGCTTCTTTAGTATTATTAGTCTACGCTGAAATATAGGCCTACCTGGACTCGAATCCATAGCCTTTGGTTTGTTGGTTAAATGCGTTGCCTCCCAGACCAAACTGTCTCTGCAGCCAGGGGCGCAACCACGGTCCAGAAGTTGGGGGACCTACTAGAATGTCTGAGTGAGGGGAATTGCGAGAAAAGTAAAGTTTTAGAGTGAAATTATACAGCAACATTCTGCACTGAATTCTGATAGACTTGGGTTTAGCGGCATTAGCCTGACCCTTTATTTTATCGGCAGCAGGGCCAGCGATTTGTTGGTGGTGGGACCTACTAGAACGTCCGAGTGGGGGGGGGACTGCGGAGGCGTAAGGCGCACAGACGCAATTGCCGAAGCCAAGAAGCTCCTAACGACTAGGGGTACGGAGGAGCGTCGTAGGCTCCCCATCGGGGTCTGGCCCCAGAAGCCGACGCAATTTTGAGCATTTGATACCAAATGGAGTACATTTTGGGCTCTTGTTTACTTGAAAATTTTCAAAAGTTGCGGGGACCGTCTCAACCTGTTCGAAAGTTTGGGGGGGACGCGTCCCACGGGTCCCATAGGGTGGCTGCGCCTATGCACACACAGTAATTTTGTTGTTACGAACGTACTATAGGCATAAATGTCTAGCAGTACATCGCAGCTGATTGTGCTTCGTCATCGTACAACCTCCTTCTGGCCACATTAGCGGCTGACATATCGCACGTGTTCAGCAACGTGCGGTTGCAGTGCTGAATTATGCTTAGAGGATTATCTGAATTTACGGCCTAAAACAATGTTCTTATACAGGCCTATTATTAATACCTGGTTGTATAGCGACAGTCCGTAATCACCTATGACCAATATATTATCGTAGTGGATCCGTTCACGCCCCGGGCTATCCCCAGTACTACAGTCACGTCCGTCGCGTTATTGGCTAAAGCCTGTCACGTGAACTTGTTGCCATGGAATTTTATAGGACAACTTGAGGGCCGGTTAGGCCATTGGTTAGGATTCGTTGGGTCGTTTAGGGTAAAATTAGGCGTCGTCAGGGGTTAGGGTCAGATTAGGCGTCGTGAGGGTTGGTTAGGGTCAGGGTTAGGGTTAGTTTCGTCTTTAGAAAACACGGTGAACAAACTTCCACCGCAAACGGCAATGTTTATCGGTCGGTTCGTTTCAGGTACACACAATCATGTGACATGCAATGACCAATTGCGGGTCGGGCGTGATCCTAGTCCCAGGTATCGGCTCACGTCGGGCGGACTTCATCCACGACCTTTAAACGACCATATATTATGACCGGCTATAGCTATAAATTAAACATGTCTGTGTAATAGCCCATTGAAATGACTATTAGTATAAGATCAACGCCTTAGTTAAGTTGCCTAAATTAAGTTGTTCAAGTTGTTTATTGCAACACCGAGTGGCTTCTTGATGCTTATAGGCTACATACCCAAGTTTGTGACATATCTAGACCCCATGCATAGGCCTAGGCCTACAGCTAGCTACCAGCGTGCGCCGGAAACGCATACCAGCGCATGCTGTGGGTCCAATGATCGTAATCCAGATATTTTTATAGCGCCGCTATAGGCTAAGTCGCGTGAACCGTGCAGTTTATTAACAGGCGCTTAGTGACACAAAATCGATACATGCGGGGAGGGAGAGTAAAAATCGTTTCTGAGTCAAGATCCAAAGGAGTCAGGCAGGCAGACAGAAGACTAAGGTAGATGGTGTTTAGAATTGAAACGGCGAGGGAGCTAGGTAAGGGGAAGAGGAGGAATAGGATTACTAAAAGTGAAAGATTAAAATAATGTGAAAAAATGTTTTCAGTTTTGAGTGAAAGACCTGTGACGGGGAAATGGCTGATTGAGACACTGATTTCGCTGCAAATTGTATGCCAGCTTTCCTCCATGCCATAAAAGATCATAAAGATTAGCAATAATAAAGCATGAAAAATTAAACTAGTTACAGAATTCAGGTGGGAGTCCATAGAATAATGGTAACATCACTGGCGTGAAGAGTAGTAGGAAGCGGGATCAATTTTAGCTATACCTCCCAAAAGGACCACTCAGCCTATCAATCGCTAGATGGCGTTGGTAAGATGAGTAGTAGGACGTGATGGGCACCTTGCATGCCTGCCGTATACAGTTAAATTCGACTCCTGTAATAACTTGTGATCATAGGTTCATACTAAATTGTCGGTTTATCGGTTTCAAATAATAAAGAATATCATTAATAATTATTATTGTGTAAAGATACGTCCTGCATGGTGTACGAGAACTAGTATCTGGTTTTACCGCAACTCATTATCTAACTCACAATTATTCCACACTCACACTGTACTCAATCTTAGCCCAGATTGCTCCATTAAACCAGCTGATGTTGTCCGAGACCTTGGTGTCCTCCTTGATAACTCGCTGTCTATGAAAACTCATATCTCCTCTATAACCAAATCCTGTTTTTTCCATCTCAGACGCATTCGGCAAGTCAAGAAAAGTCTTAACGAGAAATGTGTTCGTACCCTAGTACAGGCCCTTGTCATTTCTAGAATTGACTACTGCAACTCAGTCCTTTGTGGTCTTCCTGCATCTACCCTTCAACCTCTTATATATACAGCTGTTCTTCATTACGCTGCTAAGCTTATCAAGAACCAAAATCCTCGGGTTCACGTCACACCGACCCTCCGTGAACTACACTGGCTTCCCATACAAATAATAATAATAATAATATCTTTTCTTTAATTTAGCGCCTGACAAACGCACTGCGCTGTACATTTACATGTTATGCAATTGAAACAATCTTAACTAGTTAACTACTAACAGAACAGACAGCTTGTAATACAACGGCGCTAATAGCAAAGCCTACAAAGCAAATCCGCCCTAACATCAATTTCAAAATCTGTCTTCTAATGTACAGAATCTACACAAACTGTTCTCCTGCATACCTTTCTTCACTTGTTACACCCTGTTCCTCTCTCCAATCCAGACGAGGGCTACGTTCATCGTCTCAAGGTGATTTTGTTGTGACAAGATCACTCAAAAAACTTGGTAACAGGGCATTTGCGCTAGCCGGTCCGGCTGAATGGAACAAACTCCCTGTCTTTATCCGCAAATCCTCAACTTTATCGATTTTCAAAACTAACCTTGATTTTGTTGTGACAAGATCAAACACATCTGTTTAAGATTTACTATGATTGATTTTTCTCAACTTTACGCGCTTTTGTGCAAGATTCCAATTTGTTTCGGCGCGCTATAAATAACAGTCTAATAATAATAATAATAATAATAAATAATAATAATAATAATAATAATAATAATAATAATAATAATAATAATAATAATAATAATAATAATAATAATAATAATAATAATAATAATAACAGAATAAAATTATGTTCCAGACATTATCGGACATGTTGACTATACTCCGGTGATTGGTAGTCTGGAGCAGAGATACCATTTCCGTTTCCGTCAATCAATCAATCCTTGTAATGCATATGTAATTTAGTGTTTATATCGTGAGTTTATTAATTTAATTATTAAATTTAGTTAAATATAAGATTATATTTTGTGAAAATGTTATTTTAGCGTACATTCGTATTTAATCGTTGTGCGCCAATGATAGCATAGGGTTGGCGTGTTGCCACGTACACTTCCGTATGGTTGATACTGAAGGTGGTGACAGAACGGATTTACCCATCTATTCTTGTCAGAAACATTTCACCGCTTACGCAATAGTTTCACAAGGATAGTAACTTTGAATAATTTTGATTTCTGACGATTTTGAGGATAAACAAAAGGTTGCAAGTAGGATCATCAGTGAATTAAACCTTCCATAATACAAATCTATGTTGTTACAGCAGTTTTTTATATAGCGCCCGTTCAAGACAGTCTAGTCAGGAGCCCTTAGGTGAAAGAAGGGTTGCTATAACTTGGCTGTCATGTTTTCTGCTGCGTTTCTGTTATCGTTTTATAGCAGAAAATTGTAGGGCACTTAGTAGCCATTTTTCACTTTATGTAAAGTACGAATTGTTTATCCAGTTTATTAGTTAGTGAGAACCGTTGATTTGCCGAATGTGTTAGTGGGAACACTTTTCGATTTGTTGTGCTTTAAATGTTGTAGAATTGGCACACCTATAAAATACCATCATGGTGTTAGCTGACCTTGGAAGGAAAATTACCTCAGCACTGAGGTCCCTCAGCAGTGCAACTGTTATCAATGAGGAGGTTAATCAAAACTTTTGTTTTCGAAATATTTAATTGGTATTTAATTTAATATTTAAATTTGTTTGATTTAATTATTTTCTCCAGTTATTATCGATGACTCCACTTGTGTCCCTTGCAGGCCCTTAGCCAGAAATAAAAAGTAGCCCGTCCAAAAGCCGCCACCATTCAGTCTGACGGCATTGCCCCTACCCTACACTCATTGACCTATAACATTTATTTTATGCCTCTCCAAACTAATTACCACCCATCCTTTGGACGGGTGGCTGGCTAAGGGTCTGTGAGTTTCATTGATTGACAACTGTGACCTGTGTGAAAAGGAAGGGCCTTAACAACCCAATGGAATAGCCTATTGTAAAAGTTTCCAATTACATCAAAGACTTGACCCTTCTGCAGTTTCCAATGTAATTAAATGGCCCTTGGACTAGAGAAATTGGAGCAGTAGGCCAGGACCTAGGTTAATTGAACTGTGACTGCCTGGATTATAATCTGCCCAAATAGACAGACGTCATTTAACAATTTATGCCTGTCCAAAATCATTTCCACCCATCCAAAAGACGGGTGCTGGCTAAGGGCCTGGTCCCTTGCGAATTTGGCTGTGATTAGTGCACTGTTTATACATTGTCAGTGGGAAACTCAGGTAGTGAGGGAGAGGACTGACCACCTGCCCTTATATGCTGAGGCTAAGTAAAATGAAGGTGCTAAGATTTCGTACCCATTGTGGGCATCTCTGGTCTAGCTTAATGAGCTGCTGTTCTTCTTATGATTATTTAAATCCTTTAAGAAAGAGATCAAACTATTGATCACTGACTTATGACAAAGTATGGATTAAAGTATCAACAAGCAATGGTTCAGGAAAAGTAGACATTTAATTGCTCATCAGCAGCGGCGTAACAAGACTTAAATTCAAGAGGAGGCAACTTCACAGACCATTGCCAAAATCCTGGTCATTGGGGTCATTGGTCAATAGAAGTTCCAGCATATGAAAAAAGCAAGAGGAGGCAACTGCCTCCTCGTGCCTCAATGTAGCTACGCCTATGCTCATCAGTGGGTGTAAATGACAAAACAGCAAAGGATTGTTCCTGCTATACAGATTAACTCAGTCACAACACAGAGGTCAAATAGTGGGTAACTTGACTAACATCTATCAATTTTTAAATACAAATTACAGTGGAGACTCGTTATAGCACATTTCACTGTAAACGTAAATTCTGTTATAACGTGGTTGGGGTTATGTATCGCAAAAATTAGTTCAGCTAAAATCTTGTTATAAGGCGATTCTTGATGTGGCTCCAAAGACGACATTAAAACGAGTTTCCAGTGTAAACGTTATGTCAGTTCTGATAGTTTAAGCTTTCCTTTTTTTACTGATATGTCTCTTCATTTTTTCCAGGTTCTTAACTCTATGCTGAAGGAGATCTGTTCAGCTTTATTGGCTGCCGATGTTAATGTTGTACTGGTTAAAAAACTCCGAGAGAATGTTAGGTGAGATATTATAAATGGTTGTAAAAGCATGTCTGATATCACTGCATTTTATTTTGTTCAGTTTTAATTTTGTCTCAATGTTATGCAGAAAAATGTTCCCACATAAAGGTTCTATTTACCAGGTAGCTTCAAGTTATTTTTTAATTGGCATTGAACAGATTTGCACCATTATACTTTAGTTATCCATGCCAACTGAGTGTTTAGCCAAACTGCAGCTAAATAAAAATTACTGGCCTCGCCCTCAGTGTTATTTCAGTTATGGTTTTTTTGAGTTACAGTTACAGTTATCTAATTTATGAATTTTCAGTTAGAGTTATAGTTACAGTTAACTGAAATAATATTTTTCAGTTTCAGTTATTTTTTTATTTTTCAGTTACAGTTTCAGTTATTTCTCTTTATTTTTATCCATCTACTTTAACTTGCGGGAATCTTGATTGATTGCTTGCTTGCTTGCTTGCTTGAGCCACAGGCTAAATAGTCAAATCTTGCGACGACTAGTTCGATCACTTACAATCATTCAATCGTCGTGAAACTTGGCAGACAGACTCGCCCTCGCACACACTTCATTCTATCAAAATTTCAGCTCCCCAAAAAGGCTAGCTTATAGAATCGGGGACTCAACTTTTCGAATCGGGAATCCCCTTTTCCGAAACGCACCGTTGTGATTGGCCAGGGTTGTGATTGGCCGCAGTCGTAAAATTAACGCGGACTATATATTTGTAGAGGTAACTGCTTAATATGACGGACTATAGGATACTAGATGGATATAGTAAAAAACTTTGTTTTTACGGGCTGTATTTTATTGAGTTATAGCATCAGTTATTTTTTTTCACAAATCATGACTAATGACACACTGACCACATGTATTCTGAACAGTTACCAGAAATATTTACACAGCAAATCAATGCGATTTAACGTATTGTCGGTTTACTTTAAGGAAAACACGACGTTCCAGATTAACACTTGCTCTGTTCTGACAATTAGCGTGCCACACTCGTGGTTTTTAACGTCCTTGCCAGCAACGGTATGAACACAATATCGACTTTTGTCGTCTGCGGCTTCGTAAACAAAATGTTCCCAAACGCCACTTTCTACTTTTCGACCACTACTTGGCTTAAACATTATTCTCATAGTCGTGGATTGTTTTACGAATTTACGGTTTAGCGCCAACGACAACACAGCGAAAGGAAAAGGAACCGGAAGTGAAACGAACATAGAAAGCTGAAAAGGAACCAGAAGTGAAACTAGCATAGAAAACTGAAAAGGAACCAGAAGTGAAACTAGCATAGAAAACTGAAAAGAAACCAGAAGTGAAATGAGTATAGAAATGTGACCGTAGACTAGAGTAGGGTTACCATTCAAAAAGTAAGTAAGAAAAACACTCATGTTTTATTTTTCAGTTAACTTTTCTTATTTTTCAGTTATACAGTTTTCGTTTTTCAGTTACTATTACAGTTTCAGTTATTCAGTATTTTTCAGTTACAGTTACAGTTAACTGCAAGACATTTTTCAGTTATTTTGCTATTTCAGTTACAGTTACAGTTAATAGAAATAACACTGCTCGCCCTTTTGTCATTAAAACCAATGTGAGCGGATATTTGTAGATAATAGATTGTTGCTGAAATAGTGGTGTTTTCTTTTTGTAATCTTCAGGTCTGTAATAGATTTTGAAGACATGGCTGCTGGCTTAAACAAGAGGCGAATGATTCAGTCTGCCGTATTCAAAGAGCTTGTCAAGGTTTTTTCTCAACTTCTGCAGATATTTCTCGTGTTGTGTTACCTGCTAGTGTTCATGTAACATTTAGACAGGACTTGCCACCATGGTCATATATCATGGCTAAGAAAGTAGGATTGCCAACAGTTCATGACCATGGGTTAACTCAAGGGACTACTCTTCTTCTTAACAACATCGCCAATTTTTATCTGGTCTTTCAGCGTGGGTCTCATTTTATCAGCTGTTTTGTGGAAATGTCAGGGCCGTAGTGAAGGGTGTTCCTCTGCGTCCGTGGAACAGGGCACAACTAAAGAGGGGGCGCAGCTTTTGAGATGGAATGATTTAATTCATTGAACTAATAGGCCTAACTCTTGTCTTTGGGGCGCGGGGCGCTAGATTTACGCTTGGCATCATCATCAGGATCCATGGGCAAAAGGCCCGTAGGTGTCCAACGCTTGCATCGGATCCATGGGCCGAGGCCCTTTGGAGTCCAATGCTTGCATTGGATTTCATATGTATTTTTTCTTTACGAACGGAGTATCTGCACCCATCCGTTCGACCTTCGCACTTCTCCCTTAAAGAGAGTTCCAGGCTTAGGACTGGCTCTGATATCCACTATCTTGTGGTATCCGAGGCGTCGATGCTGCCCACGTTTGCCAGCTTTGTCAGGGTTCCTGCAGAGCCTGTCCACCTCGTGTAGCGCCCTAGGCGGTACTTCATCCAAGACCTTCACCACTGATAGCATAGCCTCAGCACTGATAGCATAGCCTCAGCAGGCACTCCCCTACTGACTGTTGCCACCCTCTCACCACGTTGAGGTGTGAGTTGGACTTTGAGGCACAAGGCGCAATTATAGCTTGCTAAGGCCCTGGGAAATGTTACTTGGTTTGATTTCGTGATCTGTATTGAACTGGGTTGTTGAGCAGTGTGTTGTAGCTGGCATGGGTCGTTTTTGTCCTATGTACCTTTTGTATAAAAAAACTGTTATTGTTTTGTACATGTCTGTAATTGTGTTGAGCAAACATCCTAAAATTGTCAGCGTATATGAGGAAGAAACCAAACCTGCGTGCTTCAAGGAGCTGAGACATTGTAATCACTAAATCTTACATGGTTACTTGGTACTTTAAGTACTGACCAAGTTTAGATGTAATAACTAGCTGCTATTATATGTGTGTAATACTGTATGTATATATGCCTGGATGTAGCCTACATTTATCTGGCTGCTATTCTATGTTAAGTCCCTTGGCATTTGAGTAAAATACAATGTGTCTTGTACATGTTATCTTTTGATTGTGGTGATGGTGGTGATGATGAAAAGGGTGATAATGGTCGCCAGTGCTTTTTTCTAGAAAAAAAGGTTCCGGAACTCAACAACTTCAGAACAATCATAGGGGCATATTTTATGTTAATATTTCTGTTTCATTATATCAGTGTCAATAAACACTGAAAGCACTTACATTAAATTAAAGTATGTAAATAATTTTTTATTAAAAATGTAAATTAACTAAATTATTTTTTAATGGCTGAAAAAAGGTACTGGAACGCCGTTCTGGACCGCTCCGGCTGAAAAAAAGCACTGATGGTCACAATAACAGTTGTGGTGTTGATACTGGCCTCTTATTCTGCAAGGATTCGTTTAATTTGACACCATTGTTTGTGTGCTGAGCCTTTTTTGTTCTTCTTTGTTTCATTAGTTAATTGATCCAGGAGTGAAGGCATGGCAGCCGGCCAAAGGTCGTCCCAATGTCATAATGTTCGTTGGTCTCCAAGGAAGCGGCAAGACAACCACCTGTACGAAGGTAAGCAGCAGACAGTGGCATTTGGTCTATCACCTTTCAACAGGGTTGCCTTGGATCATGGAAAACCTGGAGAGTCATGGAATTAGACTTTAAAAATTTGAGGCCTGGAAAACCTGGAAAGACTGGTGTTTTCCAAAAAAGTCCTGGAAGTCATGGAATTTGAATTTAGTGGATTCTTAGCTAGGTCATGGAAAGTAATGGGAAATGGAAAAATCAGTAAGTATTCTATTTTGTAACTTCTTATATCTGTGAAAGATAATAACAACATCCGGTAAGATGGTTCGATAAAATATTGCATTGATAAAACAAATAGAAAGTAGGTCCTTTTTCATCTAAAATAAGTCTTAAAAGTCATGGAATTTTGTTTTATTAACCTTGTGGCAACCCTGTTTCAGTTTCTCATGACATTTCATAAAGTTTCTCAGGGAGCATGTAGATGTTCCAATACATTACATTACATTATTTCTACCTCCGGTTAAAACAGGTTAATAAATAACTTTTTGAATGTGGTTTTCAGATGGCATATTTCTATCAGAAGAAGAACTGGAAGACATGTCTCGTCTGTGCGGACACGTTCCGCGCCGGAGCCTTTGACCAAATCAAACAGAATGCCACCAAAGCCAAGATTCCATTCTATGGCAGGTTGGTCTAAGATGTTTTCCGTTCTACTCTGCATTCGTTTATCTTTAGTTTTCTGTAATCTGTGTTAATAGGCGACCCTATTTAAGCAGGATGCTGGTCCTTTCTGGGACTGCCTGTTGAATCCTTATTGTCGTTCACAACCTGTAAAATTCGTATGTTAAAAGCCTGTATGTAATATTTGATACGTTAAATTTTCTGGCATCAATAAAAATTGACTGATTGATTGATTGTAAACCATTATGTTTGATCATGGTTGCATGTTGTGAAATGAAAACATGTCTGACAAGTTTATCAGAAAGTGGTGTTATGTAAATTTATGTTTATGGATTAATCGCTTACCCGGTGTTTCTTTTTCAATTTTTCCAGCTACACAGAAACGGATCCGGTGGTTATTGCAGCGGAGGGTGTGGAAAAGTTCAAATCGGAGAACTATGAGATTATAATTGTTGACACGAGCGGTCGACACAAACAGGAAGATTCACTGTTCGAGGAAATGTTACAAGTTTCCAATGCAGTCGTAAGCAGACTCTCTTCTTCGATGATTTTGTCTGACTTTGAACCATGCACGCTACCTACTTACCATACAGTGCTTCTCAGAGGCTGCTATACAATTGTTCTGTTACATTACATTACCTAGACTGTTGCACTCTTTGCATCACAGTTTCATGTCGTTACATCTTCTTCCACTCCATTAATAATAATACATAGGTTGTAACCATAGAGGTTTATAATATATAAATATATCACTAGAGCGAGCATCTGCTATCTATGTTTGAGGCCGCCGATTCATAACGGCATACTGTTACTTGTATATACTGTATAGCCTAAGGGTCAACTAACGGTATACAAAATGGCGAAACGATTGAATTTCAACCAATCAAAACACCGCGTCATTTCAATTTCCATTAACTGCTGAACTCTCTTTAGGGTGTTATTATCTATGATTGTGGCTTGAAATATGTGCAAAGGGAATATACATCATGTTCCCTCTAGCGTTAATAATATATCTCATTGGTTGTAACTCTACTACATCATTGTCAGTCTTGTATAGTCTGTCAATGCATTCATTAGCAGTACTTTTTTTTAGAGGTTTCAAAAGACAATATAAAATGGTCTAATTACGTTAAGTCGTACTGGCACCCCTTAAAACACACCTCAGGAAGGTGTTTTGAGCGTTCTGTTCCACTTGTGTCCCCTTGCAAACTCAGCCATGAGTTACTGATTTTGTGGTCTGATTTTTATTTGGCCTTTCAGTGTGAGACCAGCTTATCAGCTGTATTGTGGAAATGTTACTTGGTTTGTAATGTAATGTAATTTGTGGGATTTCTAAAGCTCCTCTCCCAGTACAACCTAATCAGAGGTGCTTTGATTGGTGATTTGATTTCACGATCTGCAATGAACTGGGATGTTCAATCTGTATCAATCAATCAATCAATCAATATTTGTTTATTCAAGAGATCTAGCTGACAATGATGCAACTAGTAAGCAGTGTCTTGTGGCTGACAGGTCGTTTTTGTCTTATAAATGTGGTTTTTGTATTGAAAAAGACTGTGTTGTGATATATGTCTTCAGAATCCAGACAACATTGTGTTCGTGATGGATGCGTCGATTGGACAGGCCTGCGAAGCACAGGTTTGTATTCTATGTTGCTAAAGAGGAAATGGGGTCTGATTAATAAAATAGTGAATTATGACTTTAGTTGATTTGTCATCTGTGTTTTGGTTTCGGAGTTGTTCTTTTGTATGACAACAGGGTTTTTTGTACTCATTTCTGATTTGCCATTGGATTTAACTTGACGTATTTTTGATGTTTCTTAAAGTGCACTATACAGTATACATGTAACCAGACACACACACACACGCACATACACACATATGCACACACACACAAACAATAAACATTGTTGTTACATGGATTTTGCACTTTTCAGCTGTAAAGTTGAAGCATGTTTACTGATTTTGTGCTGCATCCGTTTTCTGTAGGCACGAGCTTTCAAAGAAAAAGTGGACGTTGCGTCGGTCATCATAACGAAACTGGACAGCCATGCGAAGGGAGGAGGAGCACTCAGTGCGTAAGTAACGGTGTCAGTCCTCTTTTGTTGTTCTTTGTAACTATATGTGTCCATCTGCCATTTTTTAGTATAAATAAAAAAAAGAATTTCACACGGAAGAAAATAAGTTAAGTGGGTGCCGAAAAGTTGTAGTTCTAAAAATATCTCCGTTTGAAATAAAAATGAATTTCACGCATAAAAAAATAAGTTAAGTTTGTGTTGAAAAGTTGTAGTTGTGAAAATAACTGTTCGAAATAAAAAAATGAATCTCACAAGGAAAAAATAAGTTACATTTGTGTTGAAAAGTTGTAGTTGTGAAAATATCTCCATTAGAAATAAAAAATGAATTCAACACAGAAAAAATAAGTAAGGTACTTGAGGAAGAGTTGTAGTTGTGAAACTGTGGTTTGGTTGCTCTGTAGTGTTGCTGCAACGCAGTCTCCCGTTATCTTTATCGGGACGGGTGAACACATTGACGACTTCGAACCATTCAAAGTCCAGCCATTCGTCAGCAAACTTCTCGGTAATTCTTCAGCTTACGATTTTTAGTATTTGTAAAGTAATTGTTATTTATAATATCTGTAAAATATACCCCGCAGCCGATCGAGTCGATCGATTAAGTCGATCATAAACTCGGCCAAGTCGAGTCGATCGAAAAATCGTCGACTGATCGACTCGCCGATCGAGTCGATCGTAAACTCGGCCAAGTCGAGTCGATCGTTGTTTCCTCGACTCGACTCGACTCTGAAATATTTTACATACTATTTCTTCACAAAATGAAAGACCTTATGATATAATGACGTAATTCTGTGTAAACACACAACTACCGTATGAACCTAATATGAAGTTCACTACAAATGATGAACCTCTTGGCGCTTTCTTATTAATGGAAGTTATAGAGATATTTTCTTTCACAGTTTAACTACAATAGATAGATATTAGTAATATTACACGTCCTCTACTGCCGTCTTATTTCAGTTATTTGTTGCGTTGGTACTAATTTATGTACCGTACCGTAGGAGATTCCATTGTAGCCTAGCTGTCTAGCTGATCAAGTCGACAGATTTAGCGAGGCTTAATCCTTACAAGTCAACCACAGGCAGACACTATGTCATTGCTATACCTGAACTGTTACTTACCAATTCAATTACAGTTGATGCTTTGTTCATTGGACACCAGAGCTATAGAAGTTTTAACTCGAATTACAGTTGTTAATAGAACTGTTATAACCATTGACAGTTTGAGGAAGAGCGTGCAATTGAAGTACACGAGTAATTTAGATACTGGATCATAAGAATGCAACAGTCGTCAGCAATTTTGGCCAATAGCCTACAGTCGAAGTCGACGAAGTCGATCGAGTCGATCGTCGTCCGAGCCAAGTCGATCAAGTCGTCGAAAGGTCGGCGAGTCGACGAAGTCGATCGAGTCGATCGTCGGCCGAGCCAAGTCGATCGTATGCACTCGACTCGATCGACTGCGGGGTATACTGTAAAATAATAATAATTTTTGCCAGAACTCAAATTATATTATCATCTTTATCTTTTTCTTGGTAATGGGGTCATTCATTGTGCAAGGTGTAAGTGCATTCTTTCAGTAATGGTTTCACCCTTGGTGTGTGTTATTTTCTTATTGCAATATGAATGTCTAAATAGGAATAACAATAATAATGATTAATCAAGATGGTCTTGCTCTTGTCAACCTTCTCAGTTACTGCCTTCCTCAAATATCCAGAGATAATAGGGAGACAACTTTCCTCCATTAGCTCTGTTCTCTGACCATCTATCATTTCAGCTTTTCCACCAATAAAATCATCAGCCAAGACTAGCCATTCAAGCATAACAATAGCAATGACATTACTAATAATAAAAAGAAAATAATAATAATAATAGTAATTACAATAATTATTGCAATGATAAATTTGCAAATAACAGCTGTTGTAAAGGTTTTAATGTTTTTAAGAACAAAATAGCATCCAAGTAATGTTGTACTCTTTCAGTTTAGTGTCTGGAAAAGTGTGGCAGCAAGAGAACATGTGATAGAAATTGAAGTAAGGTTAATGATATTTTAGAATGTATTTTACCAGAAGATACTGATTTTTTTGGTTTGATTTATTTTCCGTTAGGTATGGGCGACATTGAAGGCCTTATCGATAAAGTCAGTGAGCTGAAACTGGATGACAATGAAGAACTGATGAAGAAACTCAAGCAAGGTGATTGATCACCTTCTTAAGACAATATATCTCTTACAAGGACACAATAGGCAGTAGTGACATTAGCTTTTAATAAGGATTGTTTTTCTGTGATTTGGCTGTTTGATAAAACCATTCTAAATAAACTAAATTAAACGATACCCTGATAGAATAAGGTAACGTACAGATGAACTCATATGTAAATCTACAACTAACTAGCTAACGTTACAAGCTGCGTTCTGTCTGCGTGGTGTTCTGAATAAGCGAAAATTAATTGATTGATTGATTGTTTAGCAATGTTACCGTTTTCATAATGCTGAATTTCTGAAGGGACAGTTCACTGCCTTTGGTGACCTCTGTTGGTTTATTTCTGTGTATTTAGGTCAGTTCACGCTCCGTGACATGTACGAGCAGTTTCAGAACATCCTGAAGATGGGTCCTTTCAGCCAGATCATGGTCAGATGAACTTTACTTTAAGTTTAATGATGCATAGGGTAAGGTATGGTAAGTAGCAGATCATTCAATGCATACCTCTGTCATGGTGTCAGAGGTACAGTCTTGGAAGTTTGACGTGTACCTGTGCTTGGCATGCTTAACTGTCATTCATTCATTCATTCATTCATTTCAGATATTTATATAGCGCCCCTTCAAGATTTCTACTCAGAGGCGCTCCCGACTACAGCGCGGACACTGAATCGGAGTTTCACGCGCATGAGCAATTGTGAGTGAAGGACTTGCCCAGGGTCCCTACGCGGCTGCTTGAGGTGGATTCTAACCAGCAACCTCTGGCTGCAAGGCACCGAACATACCCCTACACCACCGCGCCCCACAATCAGAAATATTTATGGAATTCTGTTCCTCTAGCGAATACATGTACGAGCATTATGTCGACTCTAGATCACTGTTAGTGACAAGATTGTGTCGCACAGTGGTCGATTGTAGAGGAAGCCACAGGAATTTTTTGAAAAGAATCAAATCTTTAGTTTTTCCAATTTGGGACATTTCAATATCTGTTCTCTTTGTTATGCATTTCCAAGAATTTTTTTCTGGAAGCTTTCAGAAGATACTGGTCTTTAAAAATTATCAAAACTTTTTACCTTTCAGTTTTATATGTCTTTTCTGTCATTTTATCTTCGGTAATTTTTTTACCTGAACATTTTCAGAAGGGCTTTAAACTAATCAGAGCTAAAAAAATTTATTAATTGACTTTTTGCAGAGCATGATTCCAGGTCTTGGAAGCGACTTCATGACAAAAGGCAGTGAACAGGAGTCCATGAGTCGTCTCAAGAAGCTCATGACGATCATGGACAGCATGAATGATCAGGGTAACTGGTTTGCTAATTGACCTTTGACCTTACGTAGTGTACATAGGTAAGATTGATATGACCTTCTGAAATCCGTGGAAATGCTTCAGAGTTGATTTTACAGTATTAACACTTTTGTCATGGTCACACTTTTTGTCACATTTACATATTTTTGTGACGTTTGCATTTTTGTTGTGCTGACGCTTTTTGTCATGTTTGCTCATTTTCTCATATTTACATCTATTAATTGTTGCAATTAATAGCCCTGTCACCTCCCCAGCTCCAGAAACACCTTAAGACTTTTCTGTTCGTTGGCCCAGGCACTGTGACGCCGGTTGAGAGTGCTGCTGATTTTGAGCAGCACTATATGTTCAATTACATTACAACTGTATCATGGTATGCTGGAATTGCACTGCTGAACTGCTTTTTTTCCAGAGCTGGACAGCCATGAGGGAGCTAAGCTGTTCTCACGACAGCCTGGACGAATAACGCGGGTTGCGAGAGGCGCTGGTGTGTCGAATACGGCCGTTCAAGAACTGCTCTCTCAGTACACCAAGTTTGCACAAATGGTCAAGAAGATGGGAGGCATTAAAGGTCTATTCAAAGGTATGGTAACTGATAGTTGTTATCTTAAAGGTGCTGTGCAACTGCACTTTCATGCGTACATACAGATGTATATGTATGTACTGGCCTATATACATACATTTGCATAGCTAGGGAGTTGTCCTTTTAGGATTTCTGCAAGGGGGGGGTGAGGGAGGGTTGTCACAAGTGTGGAGCAGGTTAATGCCCATTGGTGACATATGTTTCCAAGTTTGGTACACACAGTTACTCTTTCAGTACGACCTGTGCTGCAACATTTTAGTGAAGAGCTGGTTTGGTTTACAGTCACTTTTTATACACTCTTATCATTAAGGTGTGAAAAAACCATTAATAGGCCGATGCTAAGAAAACTGAAGTTGCTCGTGAAACTTCATACCAACGGCTGCGTCTTGGGTTTAGCTTAAGGAATTATGCTCTTCTTGTTATTTGAAGTATATATTTCGAGCTGATGTGTTTTTGAAGGTGGGGACATGTCGAAAAACGTCAATCCATCTCAGATGGCGAAGCTGAACCAGCAGATGGTGAAGATGATGGATCCCAGAGTTTTGCAGTCAATGGGTCAGTGGACTACTTACTTACTTACTTACTGCCACATGCAAAATTTTGCATTTAGTATTATTCTTAATTTTGTGTGTGGAATGATATGTTATTGCTAGGCTCTTGTGCACCGCAGCTGTGTTCAGTGTCATTTTTGCAGACTCTTAAGGGAATGCACTGAGAATGTGAGGGGAGGCTTGAACTTGCTTATGCTGGAGACGGGTTTTCTGATATCGTTCAGGTCTGGGCTAATATCTTCGTCTTTTGATTGCATCCTGATTGTCTTTTGATTGTAATACTATGTTTGTCTCTTGTGTTGTTTGCTAAGGTGGTGTTGCCGGTCTTCAGAACATGATGAAAAAGTTCCAGCAAGGTGCGGCTGGGAAGCCTGGTAACATGTTCTAGGTCATAGGTCAAAAGCCGAGTCAAAACATCGAGGAACTTATAACGAGAACCATCCAATGCCATCGGAAATATGGAAATCGTTAAATCTGTTGTATGTAATTGGACAAATGTAAACATTTCAGTTCCAGGCGTACAGTTAAGAAGATCTGGTGCAAATTGATATCTTTGTTATTGTAATAAAGAATGAAGCACTGGAGTTAGGTTGATTTGGTGGGTAGGACTGTTGTTACTGTACAAAGTCATTGAATTTTTTAAACAAATTTATTTTCTGTCAATTTCTATAAGTTGCCTCATGTATCTGAGTTATAAGAAACAGATGTGTAATAAATGAATGTATAATACTAAATATAAATAAATAATAATTGTATGTAATCGGTTGCTGTCTTCTGTAGCCCCTCATCACATTTGGAACGTAAAAGGTTTAAAATTGAACCATCGGCTATTTACCATCTTTCAGGAACCAGTGTTGTATCAATTACATTCTAAATGTAATTCAATTATAATTGCAATTACATGCTTGTAAATGTAATTCAATTACAATTACAATTACTTGATTGTGAAAGTAATTAAATTACAATTACATTTTGAATGTAATTCAATTACCAATTACTTTTCAATTATTCCTTTAAAATTGGCAAATGATTTAGAATTTTTTCGATAATTTTTAATAACTCTATTTTTAAACTAAAACATCCAATGGACCAGTGGCCTGTATATTGTAATAATATATACATTCAACTGCATTATAAGTTTGTCAGGTATCCAAAATACGATTTACAATTATGATCCATTAGTTAGAGTTTATTTGATTTTTAGTAGAAGTTTTTCAAAATGATAGTCTGCTAGAGAACTTAGTTGATTGTGCCCGGGTGAGTTGAGTCAATTCGTCCAGCAGTGCTAAAGAGACGCTCAACAGAGCTGAAGATGGAAGCTCTGCTTTCTGTAGGCAGCCGCAGTAAGCTAGCTAAGAATGAGTGCATGACTGCGTGGATAGTCTGATAATGAAGGTCAGCCCTTGCCTTTGAGGTCTATCAAAGTGTGCTGTAAGATTGTAAGAGGGGCGTAAGGAAAGAATAATGTTGACAATTATGTTGCCATGCAAACATAATGCAGAGCAGTTGATTCAATTAAATGGGTGGCTCTGGTCAACCCGGCAGGCTGGCATCTTTGCTGACTTTATGAAAGTAATTTGTAATTTACACTTCATTCAATTACAAATTACATGCAATATTGTAATTGAAATACAATTACTAAAAATTACTGGACTTAAAATGTAATTCAATTACAATTACAATTACATAACTTGTAATTCAATTACGTAATTCAATTAAATGTATTTCAATTACTGAACAACACTGTCAGGAACCATGATAAACCTTTACAACAAGCACCCTCACCATCACTATTATAAATGTTACAATACAATCACTCGGCCACTATTATCTCCATACATCTTTCTCTGCAGTCAGATCTTTGGATGTGGGTGTTTTGATTGAACCTCAATATAGCACTGTCATGGGCTCTTGTGCATGCCAGATGTTACTGCCCAAAGGAACGGAATCACCTACCAATGTCTGATGCTCGAACTCTTGTCTCTTCCTGTAAGAAACGCCTCAAAACTCACTATTTCTCATTGGCTTTCAAACATCTGGATATCTAACTGCTCTTCACATGGCAATGGACTGCGCCTCAGATTCTCGTTTCTGTGTGACTTTGCATGCGTTCAAAATGTATGTAATAATAATAATAACCACCTTCTGATGAAGTTTGATAAATTTTGGACACAGTGCTTAGGTGCAACTAGAGTGTCTTTGCTTACCTAATGGATGACCTTCACCTTCCTTTTTGACCGGGCCTGGGTCGGGAGCGCTTCTGAGTAGTAACCTTGAAGGGCGCTATATAAATCTCATAGATAGATAGATAGATAGATAGATAGATAGATAGATAGATAGATAGATAGATAGATAGATAGATAGATAGATGACAGAGGTTGGGTGCTTCTGTCTATGCTGATATTTTATTCCTTGTGGTAAATAAAACGGCCAACTTCTTCTTTTTAGCTGTGTTGACTTTTTCTAGCTGGTTTGTGGAGGTTGTAATAATTTCGAAAGTCGAGACCGCTAGTCAAGCTATGTATAGTGCTGACAGAGCACTATAATAGCTTGACTAGCTGTGAAACCATGCTATTGGTTTGGTCAAACCACCATCAATCAATCAATCATTTATTTCTGTAACCATCAGAAGAGAAAAAAAACCGAAACGAAACCATGTTCGTATGTAGACTAGTGGTTTAGGTTATCTAGCAGCGATTGTGATAGTGATAAATTTTATATAAGTTAAGCATTGACAATTTTACATGGAGTTTTCGCGCAATAGGTGGCGCTGTATGGTGACTTATAAAGAGTATTAAGAACAACGACCTCTTGTATAGATTATTGGTCCCTGGACTTAAAGTAAACAACAACGATGGCGAGGATCCTTGTATTGGGTCAATCCACAAACAAACTTTCAAATTGAGGGGTTAGTCCAAAGTGACACGCTAGCCGCATGAGAGAGAAAAACCTAAATATTCATGGGGCGGTATACATCAAATCCAAGTCCACTGCTAGGTTTAATAATAATAATAATAATAATTGACAATTTCGTTCGTTCGTAAAACTGCACGTTACGATTGTGATGTTAATGTACTTTTTCGTTCAGCCGCTCGATGATAGTTTAGCAATAATTTCTGACTGAGCGCTGACTTTTTACGGAAAACGCATTTGTTGTTATTGTAGCCGCAAATGACTAGGCGCTAGATGAATTACTTGCACAAACGACGTGGCCCTACAGATATCACATGTTCTGTATACTGGCCGAATTACGATGCATATGAATCGAAATGCTAGCGCGTGTAAGTAAGTAAGAATTTGTGTGGCGTTGTCGTGAACAATTCAGATTTAAGTATCTGCGTTTTTATTATTGTCTGCTAACATGATTTGTTTTTGTTTTTTAAGCATTTCATATATCGAGTAGAGATCTATCAGCGGAGTCATAATCACATGCTGACAAAACATTTCTTTAGAATTAATTCGGTCCTTGCAAAGGATGCCCTTGGTAACCGGCCTCATTGGACTTTAACCACTGCTTACCATCATCATCAGCAGCAAGAACGTTTGTGTGTACAATGTGACAATTTCCTACGCAGTGAAAACGCGTTGAGAGGTGTTCCAATTGTCAAATTTTTTCAGTGGAAGTCGCGTTGCTCGCTGAGCTGTGGGCGGTCTTTTTGTTTGACTAATCTACATTTGTCAGTGGCTAAGGAATTAATTTCTGCATTCTCAAACTCAAAGACACCATCAAGAATGGAAATGGAAATGCTGGCAGTTGCATCGGACGCACGCTTGGAGACTCTTAAGATCGAATCTTTGCCGGCCGAAGATGGTAATGATTCCAGTAACAATTCCAGTGTTCCCGAAGACTTGGGTGTCTCCCTTGGAAAGCTTTCAGATTTGGTGGAACTTGCTGGGATGGAAAATGTTGCTGACTTAGGGAATGCAGTGCTGCATAAGGATGCAAAAAATACTGGTGCAGGTCTTGAGTTTATTGATAGGGAAACTGAAGCTGCTAAGAAAGTGATTGAATTCGGTAGCAGTGAGACAGATGATGTTAAGTTTAATGTCACCGTGACAAAAGTAACTGTTAAAGTCCCTGACAATGGTGGAACGGAGACGACAACATTTGATTCAGTTCTTGAATCTGATGGCAAGATTACTGATAACAGTCAAAGAGGGAATCTACATGGTGATGAAACACTGGCTGTGTCAAAGCTGTCTGTCACAGGGGAACTAGAGTCAAAAGACAGCAGCAGAGAAAATGCGTCCATGAAGGGCGCATTTTCTCTGTTGCGGTCAAAGAACCGCAACAGAGAAAAAGGGGCTCGTTCAAAGGACAGCAACAGAGAAAAGGCGGCCAGTTCAAAGGACAGCAACAGAGAAAAAGTGGCCAGTGTAGCACTTACAAATCGTTATGCAGAGAAACTGTTTCAGTTCAAGGCCAAGCTCGCCTCTAACCAGACCGTTTTGCCCTCTGAACTCCTTCTGAAGGTCAGTGAACTTGCATCTAGATGTCACGTGGAAGGCGATGCTGAACGCCTTACGGCGGAATATTTGGATCAGCCGATGGTGGAGTTTGTGGAAGGCTCACAACGGCCTGAAGGTGACTGGCACCATGAGATGGAAACTATCTTCATGTCATATTTTGATCAAACAGGTGGGAAATATGGTGTGCTGTTTTACTATTTTATTACTAACAGGATAATCATAATCGTAATCATAAACTCAAGATTTCTAGAGCACCCACAAAAGCGAAGCTTATTCACAGGTGCGTAATCAAAACAAAATCAATAGGCAGGGGGTAAAAATCTTTGTAGAAATCTATGCAGTTTTGTGTGCTGGTTAATCCATGTGTGAATTTAAAAAAATTAGTTTATGTTATGTGATTAATATGTTCTTGCTTCTTATTGATTTGTGGGACATTTCAGATGGTGAAATCTTCTCATCAGAGCCAAGAAAAGAAAAGAAGCCAAGAAGAGAAAAGAAGCCAAGAAAAGAAAAGGAGCCAAGAAAAGAAGAGAAGTCGTCGGGTGATGAAGTGGCACCTGAGAGGCCGAAGAGAGTCCAACCGAGTCACTTCATCGCAATTCAAATTACGAATCCTGAGGTAACACAAATTTGCAAATTTGTATTCATAAAAAATGAGTCTCTTTTTCAGTGGTTGGTTAAAATTAGTTTAATTTAAAACTTAATTTAGTAACGTTTATCGCGCCGCTGTCTAATGCACAAGGTATCAACTGATGGCACTCCAAAAAATTCAGAAGATCAGTCTACTCAGACAGAGACGCAACCGTTGGACAATAAGCAATTTAAAACGTATATCAGAAGCTTAGAATGAAATAGCCTTGGCGACTGAGCAGAATAAACAGTTTGTGGGGGAGAGAATTCCAAAACCTAGGTCTTGCAACATAAATTTTAAGCTAATCTTACCAAATCTTATCGAACAGTCCTACATGAGAAAGTCACAGAAATAAACTACCACAAAATTCAGAGTACACTCGATAAGACTCTGCAGTTTTTGGTGATATCCCAGCTCATTTTATCTTCACCAGTGGGTCGAACCACTCCAACTGGACTTTGCTGAAGTAAGATTTCCATCCATAGCCACCACATGTGAAGATATGTCCAACAGTGGTTCTGTGTCACTGTTAACCAGTCCAAGATTCCATGTGCTTTCTGCAGTCTGGCTTACATCCAGTGACTCCAGCACTGCAGAAGATGACGAGCAAGGACGTCTTCTCCAGTCCATCCAACTGAACCATCCTTCGTATTCAATTAATTCTTCCTTAGCTTGCTCTCACCAGTGACTGACTCGAGACCCTGTGGGCATTCGGCCTTGTAGTTCACCATGAACTGAGTCTCTTCTTCCATTTCCCCATTTTATTCGGCTGATAACTGAGTCTGTATTTTCTGTGTAGATCCATGAGAAGTTGGCAGCCATTCAGAAAAGTGTTGTAGCAAGGAAGCGTATTCTTGAGAACGTGCTTGTCAATCTACCAACGTTGCACATAACGCTTATGGTGTTGTACCTCAAAGACAACGAACAGATTGAAAGGCAACTACCATGTTATCGGCAACTGCTATATGTAACACCATTGATTCTCATTTATTGTCCCACAGAATACACTGAAGTAATGTATCATAATGATGGTGATGATGTAGTGTAATATAGGGTACTTCCATACTTGCTAATTTACTGTAGTACAACCGACTATACCGTTTTGCTGTTTGTTTAGAATCGAACCACTGCAGTCAACCTCCTTTGCCACCATCTTTTGTATCCAATTATTATTATTATTATTGTTATTTATATTTATTATTATTATTATTATTTATTATTATTATTTATTATTATTATTATTTTTATGTTATTTTTATTTTTTGCCCCGAGGTATACAGGATCCCTCAGGGACTTTGTTGTTGTTGTTGTTGTTGTTGTTGTTGGTGGTGGTGGTGGTGGTGGTGGTAAGTAAGTGAGTAAGTATATCCTTTATTGAAAAATCAACTGCTAACCGCATTTTGGTGTACAAAGATCATCAAATAGATTTAAAATAATTTAAGTATAAAGCATCCGTGTAACAAATGTTTTACGAGATAGAGAGTTTGCCTTAGGTATTATTCTATTATGGTATGAAACAGTTTTCACGGGAGGCACAGTAGCTGATGTAATACAGGTGCAGGGTTGCTGATGATGGTAGAAAAGAAGTTGGAGTCTGCTTTTTGGCAAAGTTGCTAGAAACTTTGGTACAATTCCGGTAGATATCAAGACCGGACCAGTTGCCTGTAGTAGTAGTATAATAGTATTACTATGCAAGTATGCATTTATTAAGCACTGCACCACTATCTCATAACCAGGGATCAATCGATGGTACTGAGTATGAAAGTGTGAAGGACTTGCCTAAGGTCCCCACACAGTAACCATCTCATGGGAGACTCAAAATCATACTCCCATGTTACTAAGTGGCTGCTCTAACCAGTCGGCTACCATGTCCCACGATATCTGCATCCAGATTCTGCGTTTCCAGTTAAAAATTGTGGAATTTGTTTCTGCAGGGCAAAGGCTGCCTTGGAAGTGAGTAAAACGAGAGTCTTGGAACACGGCAAAGAATTGGCCGCACTGCCTTTTGCTGGAATTGGCGATTTCAATGGAAAAATTGTGTTTGCAAAAGTCCAGGAAGGTTCGGAACTGGATCGACTCAAAGACATAGCCGGTCAGTTATTTCTGGTGACCAATAAAAATTCACTCTGAATTATATATGACATGGCTTACCTTCGGCTTGACTTCCCGGTTTTTGACCTGGCACCGGAATGGCCAAAGCGCCGATGAGAGCTCATTTAGAGGCACTAGAGGTAGGCTCGGATGGATAGATGTGTACATACATGCATACCTAATGTATATATCCTTGCATGCCTCCACACCTGCTTTGATATACAGATGTTCATAGGTACGTCCTTATGTATATGCATATTTACTTTATTATTTGCATATATGCTTGCCTATATACATTCATGCACCTTATGTGCATTGATTCACACATACATACTAACATATATGGATTCATGCATACATACATGCATAGGCATACAGACAGACAAAACTACATTCATACATAGATCCTGTGATCTCGATGCCTATATAATATAACTGATGTTTTATTGCAAACTTTTTCAGAGATTGTGAAACAGAGCTTTGCAGAGCAGGAATTGTTCTCGACCGATTCAATAGGTTTTCAGGCTCATCTGACGATCATGAAACTGTCAAAATGTCCGTGGATCTTCAAGAGAGGTTGTTTTCTTTCTTAGCATGATTTATCTTTCTTTGCCTAATTGGTCAAGTGCTCACCTTGCAATACAGAGTGTGCAGGTTTGAGGCTCCGTGAAATGGTGACGCTTTCAACCAAAATTAGTTGTCTCAGGGTTCTTGATGATGATGATTATTACGTTGTGGATGGATTTTGACATGATGATGATGATGATGATGATTGATATGTTGATGATCATAGAAATTGCAATGATGATAATGATGTTATATGTATGTATGTATCAAGATACTTGATTTCGCTCCTTTTAAAGTACCTCACAAAACCACTGGTGGTGATGATAGCGATGAAAGTGATGATGTGATGGTGAAAGTCACTGAAAGTGAAACCTATTATAGTGCTGAACAGTGCAGTATCTAGGCCTAAAGCTATAATAGTATAGTGTCTAATACCATAACTGAATAATCATGCATTGATATGTTACTTGTTGCGTTTTGACAGCAAGTTATGAAATAAACGAAAATACAATACAGTTATGTTTATAAGGTCAGTAAAATTGTTCAGGAGTCAAGAAGATCAATCCCGATTTCTACGTTGAGCAGAAGGATGATTGTTTTGGGTCACAGCCGATACAAAGCCTTCAGCTGTGTGCCATGAAAAAGGCCGAAAATGGTTACTATCCAGTGGACCACGAGGTCTTCTTTGGTAAGACATTCTGGTTTGTAACGCCATTTAGTATTATATAGGCGAGCGTAGACAGCGCCTCTGATTTGTGTTGCTATTAGAGTGGTGCTATATAAATGTTCAGTTACAATTGCAGTCATTATAGCCTATGTGGCTAGGGGTGCAGGTGGAGCAGAAATCTTGAAACAAATTTATGCCCTGGACAACCCAGTAAATTTGGCCACATACTACATGGGGGGGGGCCCGATAGCGCATTGGATAACACACTGGCATAAAGAGCGAGAGGTACCGAGTTCGAGCCCCGTAGGGCGGACAAGCTTTGTAGGCTGCTATTAGAGCCGTGTATTGCAGGCTGTCTGTTCTGTTAGTAGTTAAGATTTATGTCTTCTGTCATTTGTGTTCTTGTGAATTGTTTCAATTGCATAACTGTACACTGTTACCGGTTGCGGTTTGTCAACCGGATTGTTTCAATAAACGAAATATATATATATATATATATAAATAATTTTATATATATATTATATATTATATTATATATATATATATATATATATATATATATATATATGTACACACATACTACAAGCATCAGAAAACTTCTTTATCGCGAGAGCTGGGCTGGTAGTGACTTGGAGTAGGTATCTTAAGAGGCACTATGAAAGTTTAATGAATGAATGAATGTGGATTTACCAAAAAATTAGTTTATGTTATGTGATTAATGCAATATTGCTTCTTTTTGATTTTTGGGATATTTCAGACGGTGAAGTCTCCTCATCAGAGCCAAGAAAAGATGAGAAGTCAAGTGAAGAAGAGAAGTCAAGAGAAGAAGAGAAGCCAAGAGAAGAAGAGACGCCAAGAAAAGAAGAGAGGTCAGCAGGTGAAGAAGTGAAGCTAAGAAAAGAAGAGAAGTCAAGAAAAGAAGAGAAGCCAAGAAAAGAAGAGAAGTCCAGAGAAGAAGAGAAGCCAAGAAAAGAGGAGAAGGCAATTAAAGAACAGAAGTCAGCAGGTGAAGAAGTGGCATGTGAGAGGCTGAGGAGAGTCAAACCGAGTCACTTCATCGCAATTCAAATAACGAATCCCGAGGTATTACAGAAATTTGCAAATTTGTATTCATAAAAAAGAGTTTCATTTTTCAATGGTTCTGTTTACAATATTGTATTGTATTGTATTTGAGAATTTCTAAGGCGCCGCTCGCAGTGCAGACCAATCAGAGGCGCTCCCAGTGCGAGGGACCCCGAGAATATCTGCTTACAGCTTGTAGCCTACAAATGACCTTTGGTCAGATTTAATTTAATTATAAAACTTAATTTCGTGCTGTTGTCTAATGATAACTGTGTCTGTATTTTCTGTGTAGATACATGAGAAATTGGCAGACGTTCAGAAAAGTGTTGTTGCAAGGGAGCGTCTTCTTGAGAACGTGCTTGTGAATCTACCAACGTTGCACATAACGCTTATGGTGTTGTACCTCAAAGACAACGAACAGATTGAAAGGCAACTACCATCTTATCGGCAACTGCTATATGTAACACCATTCATTCATTCATATCAATCATTTATTTAGCGCCTTTGTGAGAAAACTGTTCAGAAGTGCTACCGACTCCAGCACGACTAAAAGGAACAATCTTAAGATGAGAAAGGAATACATGTAGGAGAGAGGGTCCTGGGAAAGAGGCGAAGCTCCAGAGGAGGCCATTCCAGGTTGAGGGGCCCACCATCGAGAAAGTGCGCTAACACCATTCTCGTTTATTGAGCCTCCAAAATAGTTGATAAAAGTACAGTTTGACTCAAAATATTAGCACGGTATTGAGGAACAAACAGTGTTCCCCAGTGGGACTAGAGTCATGCTTAACGCTTTAACGGCTTGTTGCATTGGTTTCCAAGTCGCTTTTAGAACACTCTTGTTGTTAAAGTGTTCGCAGTACAGATGGCGACGAAGAACAGTTTATGTTGTTAACTAAACATGTAGTAAAAAGCTTAAACATGGAAATAAGTGGTTCATATACATGACCTAAAGAGAATATGCAACAAAGTGCAAGTTGCAGTTAAAATAAAATTAAAATTCGCGACTCTTTGTATTGTACACGTATTTGGCTTCACAGGGCTTCATAAAGTATTTGTTTAGAAACTAATCACTCATCTATTATTGTATGAGTCCTGTATTTTTGTACCATTTGAAGCATTTATATGTCATCAGTCGATGGTGCTGAGTATTAACGAGTGTCGGACATGTTCAAGGTCCCCAAACAGTGACATTTTCAGGGAGGCTCAAACCCATGCTGTCCACGTTACAAGGCAAGTGCTCTTACCAATTGGCTACCGTTTCCCACGATATCTGCATCCAGATTCTGCGTTTCCGGTTAAAAACTTTGAATTTTTTTCCGCAGGGCAAAGACTGCATTGGAAGTGTGTAAAACGAGAGTCTTTGAACGCGGCAAGGATTTGGCCGCACTTCCGTTTGTTGGAATCGGTGACTTCAATGGAAAAATTGTCTTTGCCAAAGTCCAGGAAGGTCCAGAACTGGATCGACTCAAAGACATAGCCGGTCAGTTACTTTTGGTGACAAAAAATTCCACCTCGACTTCAATATACATACATTTACATACATACATTCATTATGTACATAGATTCACACATACATACTAACATGTATGCATACATACACACATACACACACACATACACACATGCATATACATGCAGACAGACAAAACTACATACATGTCTACAACCATGTATTATCGTGTGATCTTGATGCCTACATATAACTGATGTTTTATTGCACATTTTTCAGAGACTGTGAAACAAAGCTTTGCAGAGCAGAAATTGTTCTCAACCGATTCAAAAGGTTTTCAGGCTCACCTGACAATCATGAAGCTGTCAAATTGTCCATGGATCTTCCAAAAAGGTTGTTGTCTTATCATGATCTGTCTTTGCTTGCCTATGGGTCAAGTGCTTACCTTGCAATACAGAGTTTGCAGGTTTGAGGCTCCGAGAAATGGGCCAAAATTAGTTTTCGCAGGGTTTTGATGATGATGATGATTACAATGTAGATAATGACAATTTTGACATGATGATGATGATCATGGATATGTTGATGATCATAGAGATTACAATGATGATAATGATGGTATGTATATGTGCATGAAGATACTTGATTTAGCTCCTTTTAAAGTACCTCAGAAAAGCACTGGTGGTGATGATGGTAATGATGGTGATTATGTGATGATGAAGGTTATGCTTTTATATGCAGTAAAATTTCAGTAAAATTTTTCAGGAATCAAGAGGATCAACTCAGATTTCTACGTTGAGCAGAAGGATGATTATTTTGGATCACAGCCGATACAAAGCCTTCAGCTGTGCGCCATGAAAAAGGCCGAAAATGGTTACTACCCAGTGGACCACGAGGTCTTCTTTGGTAAGATATCAGAGAGCTTTTTGCTGAAAACAAGGTGAAGAAGAAGGAACTGCAGTCCCTTAAGCTAGTCTTGAGAAGGGTGCTATGGGTATGAAATGTTAGCGACGTCATTTGACCTTTGGTTTTCTTGACCTGTCAGGTTTTGACTAGATCTTAATTGTTGGTTTTTATTACTATTTCACTGTAAGTGATCATTAATTGATGCTGCTTGCATTATGATAAGAATCAGTGTAAAAACAATTAGAAGAACAAAGAACTGCAATCCCTTCAGCTAGACTTGAGAGGCTGCCATGGGTATGAAGTCTTAGCGACTTTATTTACCTAGCCTCAAGGGTGGGTGGCCAGTCCTCTCCCTCGATTTTCTGATCTTCCCAATGACGTTGTGCAGTCAGTATACTCGGTTTTGCTAACTGATCCAATATTGTAGTTTGTAATGACATTTAATGTCATGTATGCTAGTGTAGAGTGTCTGATTTGTTTTGCTATAGTAGTGGCGCTATATAAATGTTCAAATACAGTTGCAATCATTATTGCTTGACCTTTGGTTTTCATGACCTGTCAGATTTTGACTAGATTTCAATTGTTGGCTACAGTTTTCTTGCTATTTCACTGTTAGTGAGCATTAATTGATGCCGCTTGCATTATGATAACGGTGTAGCAGTCATCAGAGTTCGTCATTTATAATATTATTATTAAATTATGCATTTATTGAGCGCCACTATATAATGACCCAGCATCAGTCGATGGCACTGAGCATTTGTGAGTGAAGGACTTGTTCAAGATCCATACACAGTAGCCCCATCTCAAGGGAGAAGGCACGAACCTGTACTCCCTGCGTGAGATGGAAGCATTCGAACCAATTGGCTTCTATATCCTAGATAATTCCAATCAATCAGTCAATATTTGTTTAATTCAATAAATCCAGCTGTCATGAATGCAACTGGTTACAATTAACACAGATTAGTAGTGGATTCAATTGGAGTTATTGAGTAACAGCCGTGCTTGCCAGAGTGTATCTTACTTTGCCTTATTTGTTTGTGCTTTGTTGATAGAATCGGAAACCCGAGACAAGTGAGGAGATGACGAGTTTTTCGGGTAACGCGGTTCGTTGAGGAGTTATGTTTTCTTACCTGTGGATTTTCACAGTTCATTGTTTGAGTTATAGGACAGAAATTTAGTTCGAGATTTCTGCTCCACCTGCGCCCCCTAGCCAACTCAGTTATAATGAGCACACTGACCTTAACTCTGCTTTGTTTTAACTTGGATTCTGATATTACGTGGTCAGCGATGGGAGTCCCAAAATTAATTAACCTGTAGAAAAGAAACTCATTTTGACGTGATGTCACATGACTGTTCTTGATCTCGTTCCCAAAGACAGCTTTATAATAACAGTTGGAAGAGAGAGCGACTGTCCACCGGCCCTCATATGCCGAGGCTAAGAAAATGAAGTCACTAACACTTCACACCTCAGGACTACCTTAAGGGACTGTTTTTCTTCTGCCGCTGCACATGTAGAGTTGTTGGAGTATGTTTGACTTTATACTTGATCTTTTCAATGAAACTGGTGTTCTGCATTAAGGATAAGTGCCTTCGAAAATGTTGCAGTTTTTTCACTTTTTCATTCTTCTGGCAACTATTTAGAATTGCTGTCACATTTTTAATATTATATATAAATGTATTTGTATTATTATTGTTAGTATTTTGAAAATATTTAACGTGCTTAGTCACACAGGAATGAGAATCTGGCATGCACATAATTATGGTGATTGGTAAGTTGTAGGTGGTTAATCTTATGAAATTTATTGGTTTTTGTTGATTTTTACGGTTAAAGATTTTTTCAGCTTCTCATGGATTTCAGACTTGTTGTTGTGCATTGCAGGGGTTGATTGTATAGTGTTTATATTTGTAGAAATGTTTGCATTGATTCTGGCAGCAGTTGTTTCTCTTTCTCACTGTATAACTTGGACTGGCAGCAGTTGTGTAGATATAAATCTTTGGAGTCTTTGCATTGATTAAAATAAAATTTACTTATGTACTTCTGCTAAAAAAATAGTACTTTATGCATGTATTATCGTTTCTGTATAGGTTTAGGTGGTAGGTTGGTGTTTGTGTGTGTGTGTTTATGTGTGTGTGTTTATGTGTGTGTGTGTGTGTGTGTGTGTGTGTGTGTGTGTGTGTGTGTGTGTGTGTAGGTGTGTGGTGTAGGTGTGTGTATGTGTGTGCACCAGAGAGTTGCTACCACATGATTTCTTATAACATTGATTCTGATATGACTTTGTCAGCAGTGAGATGAGTCCCAAAATTAATATTATTACCCTGTAGAAAATAAACTCATTTAAACTCATGATGCCACAAGGCTGTTCTGATCTCGTCCCTAAAAACAAACAGTTTCTTGCGTACGAACGTATTATGTATAATATGGCTAATGTTTGTAGGCAACGTTTAGATAAGTGTACAATTGCAACGGTTTCTGATTGTTGTTCAAATAATAAAAGCTTTACAATTAACGCATTTATGGTAGCCCAATTCTCTGACATAAAGACGCGGCTGGTATGCGATTATGCGAACCGGTTTCTTCTTGCATCGTAATCGTAATCGTAATCTCCAAACTTCTAAAGCGCCACTCGAAAGCTATGGGGCAGGGCATCAGCTTATTCACGAACGTAGGCCTATTATGTATAATATGGCTAATGTTTGTAGTCAACGGATTTTTAATAATGCATACGGTTGCCTTGGCTTTGTGCTTTTACCGAAATAACAGCGATGCGAGTTTCTGGGTGAAGTTGCTTCTGTATAATACAATACAATACAACTGCCTTTGATATCGCCGTTCTTCCTAAGGTGCCCCCAAGCTCAGAAGTGCACACGCCTCGGCGGCTCAGAAGCAATTATATAGGCCTACTGCAGAGCAATTGTGAGCGAAGGACTTGCTCAAGGTCCCTACACGGTTAAACCACCCCGGACGAGGGTCGAACCCGTACTCTTGGCGTTACAGGTCAACCGCTCTAACCAGTCGGCCACCGTGCCGTGCGAAGGTCGCCCTCCTCCTTTATTGAGGCTTCGGATTGGCATCACCGGAATTTAAGGCAGAGGCGGTGTAAGGTTACCGGACTCGGATCTTCCCTTTAACCCTAATCGTAATCGAGTATTTATGGAGCGCCACTTAATCAGTAGCGCTCCCGATCCAGGCCCAGTAGCAGCGCCAGGATTTCAGGTTGGGGAGGCTAAATCCCAGGCCAGTGTCTTCACTGACAAAAAGATAGGTTTTCAGACGCTTGCGGAACTAGTCAGAGGAAAGAGAAAGGCTGAGGAGGAGCCCACAGAAGTGAAACTCCTAGAATGGGCCTTAGAGGTAGGCCTACACATTAGGATGGAGTGAAACATTTTTTTTAAGAGATCAATTCTAATTGTGGGCAAAAGTTGCGACTTGGGTAGAGGAAGAAACACACAAAATATTTTAAATTTCAAATGATATCTTCTGCCCTGTACCACCAATGCAATATTTCAAATTTTAAGTTTTTTTCGGTAAAAATCGCATAGAAGCAGTGCTTTTTTTCTAGAAAAAAAGGTCCCGGAACTCAACAAATTCAGAACAATCATAGGGGCATACTTTATGCTAATATTTCTGTTTCATATTATATCATGATCAATAAACACTGAAAGCACTTACATTAGAACTCACTAGACAGTCACCGAGGTTTTACAATAAAAAGAGTTGTTGTTTTGTTGTAAACACACCAATCCCTATTCTACCTTTTTGGGAGAAATAATTCCACAAGGACGGCGGGTTAAGATAATTTTTATTCCACACGAAAGGGGTTAAGCAGTGATCAAGACGCGCCGTAATGAAGGCATGTGTTTCTTCCGCGACATTAATTTTATTTTAAATAGGCTGCTTCTGTTCGCAAGGCCGTATTTACGGGGGTGTTTTTGGGTGTTTAAACACCCCGAAAATAAATAATGTATAATATAAATACTGCATTTACTAGTATACGGTGTAACCGTGTAAGAATTAAGAGCACTCATGTGAACTTAGACGATGCAGCTCTACAGTGCTTCGAGAGCTCAAAACGCTCCTCCAAAACCCTTATAGACGGTTGACTTGGTTGCTTGTCAGATTGTTCAAGAACGAGTAAACACCCCCCGAAACAAAATCCTGGCTACGGCCTTGTCTGTTCGCACTGTCTTGTGATTCCATTACAGTTAGCTGCTATAGCGTACATATTAAGGTAATTTATTTCTTCATGTGAGAAAGCTGGGTTTAGGCAGTTATGTTGATGGAATTTATCGCTCGAGACCAATTGAGCCAAGTGTAGGACTACGCGTTTTAACAATATATGGCCTATATATATCGACCGTATAATTATGGCCTCGACCCTGGTCATTTTTAAATTAATTGATGGGGTGAGATCCTTCACCCCTCTGCCAGTTTGAATAGGCACCACGTCATAGAAAAAAATATCTCTATAGCTGTGTATACGGACAGTGCTAGCCCGAGATAAATCTCTTAGATAAGCCAACATCGGGAAGCGAACCGCGATCTTCACGCTCTCTTACGCAGATGAGTATATGGGACGCCGCCTACGCTCTAATCAATGTAGCTAACTGGGGTTACACTTTGAAGTCGAAGGAACCACCGCTAGGCCTATCGTAATCTCTCGCGGGTCCACAGAAGCCAAGTGGCGGTAACCAGCAGGCAATTCGTCTAAACAAAGGTGAGCAGGTTGTAGCCTATAAGGCAAGCTCAAAGGGTCAGATGTAAAGCAGACATTCAGACGGCTATGGTGGGTGGTGTTTAAAAATTGGCGCTCGAAGAGGGGTATTACCCGGGTATAGAGAAAAAGGAGCAATCATGGCACGATGTGTGGAAAAGGCGTGAAGTTTGGAGTCGAAAGTATGCGCAGAGATAGCAAGAGGTGCTGTTTTACACTACAGCCTATCATAGGCCTACCTCACTATCTGCCCCTCTGCAACCAAACTCGAACCTCCTTCTGACTACCCTTTGGACAATACCGATCTGACTCGACGCAGCGCTCGTGAACAAACTGGTGCTCTGCGCTTGGCTTTCGAGTGGCGGTTTAGAAGTTCGGAACTTACGATTAGGCCTATACGATTTGAGTCTGTGATCAAACTGTGAAATAACTGTATATAAGTCAGTAACAGAAAAACATTCTTTTCTTCGCTTCAGATAATTGAAATTAAACATTCATAGATTCAAAACCTACAGTTTAACGAAAGCTCAAGTGCTACACAGTTGCGGATCATCGCTTAGGGCTGCAGTAGATTCCAAAGGGCGAAAACGTAAAATTGAGCATTAAAACTTAAACATTGAAAACAAACGTGGTTGTCAGAGAAAAATGGGCAACAAAAGAAAAACAATTAAAGGTATCGAGAATAAAGTTAGTGCGTTGCAGACTTAATAAACGTGTGGCAATTGTTGAAGTTTAACCTTCGTTAAACGTCTCCGCTCGTCAGAACGACAAAAGGCCCCATGCGACAGTGGCGCCAATAGCGAATACACGGTGCGTCCTGTCTCATTCATTAGTGTAATTGACAATGAGGCTTCCTAGTTCGAGTCTAGTTGGTCCCCTCCACTTCCCTCCCTCTCCCATCGTCTCCGCTTCTCTATACTCCTCTCCCATCCCCTCCCCTCTTCTCCTCGCCTCCCCTCTGCTCATTTTCCCTCTCCTCGCCTCCCTCCTTTTATCTTTTCTTCTCTCCTGCTCTCTCATCTCCCCTCTCTGCCGCTTTCCTCTCATCTCCTCTACTCCCCTCGCCTCCGCTCAAGTTGCATACAAACCAAGGGCCTTATCATATTTACAGTCTACGAGTGTAAACCGTAGCCGCAGTTTGAACCGGTTTCTTAGACCAGGGGTTTTCAAACTGTGGTACGCGTACCCCTGGGGGGTACGCCAGGTGTCGCTAAGGGGTACGCGAAAAATTTATAAAAAAATAAAATTTTCTATAAGTTTATGGACTTCATGTCCATTGTCCAGCTTTCTTTCGTTAGCTAGCCTATTCTATACGTCCACTGTTCGCTTCTCTTTCTGTACATTTCTATGAGTTTATGCCATCGGATGCAGTGTTGCCGGCTGAGTTTTTAGTCCAGGAAAGAGACCAGTTTGTTGAACTATCATGTGATGGTTGATTGAAGAACGAATTCAAGAAAGACATGTGTGATTTTTGACTGAAACGAAGAGCTAAATATGTATTTATTTCTGACAGAGCTTTAAACGTTTTGATTCCTTTCAGCACGTCATTTCTGTGTGAAACAGGTTTTTCAGATATGCCTGCGATCAAAACAAATAGGCTACCGAACAAAGCTTGAACTCAAACCAGATTTGCGATTGAAATTGACAAATATCAAACCAGATATTGTAAATCCGTGCTTGTCAAAACAAGCCCACTGCGCAGATTAACACTTTCTAATAGTGATTTTATTTTTCCTTTTTGTTGATATGACTACATTCTTAAGTTAAAATTATATTACTCATAAAATTTTCTACCTATGACTAATACCCGGTTGGCACCAATGATTAAAAGGAGTTGTTAATTGCAATGGGACTTCACGCTCGCATGCTGTTTTTGATCTGACCTTGTTCGGGGTACGCCAAAATTCAATTTTTTTAACTGGGGGTACAATAAAAATAAAGTTTGAAAACCGCTGTCTTAGACATCCTTGACGTAGATTAGTCTGAGATTTCCTTCAGTATCAACACGACCTCGCAGAACTCTATTAACCCTTTCACCGCCGCATTCTTGCGTCGTTGAACCAAGCGGTGGCACACTGTCCCTACTCTGCAGTTTGTACTGTAGGGTAACGAATGGAAGGGTAGCATCGGAGTGCGTGAAGTGGCGACTGAGCTGCACAGGGAGAGGGTCAAAGGTCCGAGGGGAGGTCGACACAGGGTGCGTCCGAGTGGTCAACGGATGATGGGTCGTTGGTTTATGGGTGGACAGGCGATCGGTCAGCGGTTGATGGGGGCTCGTATGGACGCCGTTCGGTTCCGATGTTGTGCTGGTCAGTGTGTGGACTCTGACCGATGAGGCGAAGTGGACGCGGGCCTTTCTCGGCTCCTGCCGCTGCTCCTCTCGCTGCTCCTGTAGCTGCTGCTGTGGACAGTGTCCCTTCTGCTGATCGTTGTGATGGTGTTGGTGATGTACCGGAGTAGGGCTTTTCGGATATGGTTCGATGATCCGGTTCGATTGGACGACGTTCTCGTCGATTCGTCGGGTGTCGAAGTTCTCTTCAGAGTTGACCTGTTGACCCCTGGATAGAGGAGCGTGGTCCCTGCAGTGGACCCCATGCGTTGCGTAAACGGCGTACATGGCGATCACCACTTCGTGTTGAGGCGCTGTGACAAGATCAATTAATCAATCAATCGATCAATTTTCGTTAATTATACAGATAAGCTGACAAGTACGCAACTTATGCATTGATAAACTAAGGTCTTATTGGATGTTTAAAGATTAGATAAAGGCATTGTTTAAATAAAATTAAAACTATAGGTATGTTAGACCTATAGGCTACATATTGGATCAGTGTCCAATTAGTAGGCGTATTATAATTGTTTTTAACTTTTTATAATTAAGGGAAGAGAATCAATATATTTTATATAGTACTCTGAATATGCCCCCCTCTGACCTTTTGGCAACCGGACTCGGACCTCCTTCTGACTATCCATTGGACAACCCCTCTGACTCGACGCAGCATTCGTGAATAAGCTGGTGCCCTGCGCATGGCTTTCGAGTGGCGCTTTAGAAGTTTGGAGCTTACGATTACGATTGTGTAATCGTAATTGTAATCTCTGCTAACATCGCTGGCGTAAAGAGCAGAACATCAAGTATATGAAGCGGGATCGATGTCCGCTACCCTCCTAAAGGTCCACTTAGCCTGTCATTCGCTAGATGGTGTTGGTTAAATGAGTAGGGGACGTTATGGGCGCCTTGCATGGCTGTGATACAGTTAAATTCGACTCCTGTAATAGCCTGCGATCATCCGTTCATGATACTATGAATGTATTCATAGTATGTACTTGTCAGTTTCAAGTAATAAAGATTATTATTATTATTATTATTATTATTTTTTTTAAACAACAATATTTATTATTATTATTATTATTATTATTATTATTATTATTATTATTATTATTATTATTATTATTATTATTATTATTAGGCCTATTATTATTATTATTATTAATTACTATTATTATTATTATTATCCAGATCTCGATCGTAGTGTATACGTACGCCGTTGTTTCCTTCTTTGTCTCTATCTCTCGTAGAAAGTCATTCTTTACGTGAGCTGTCCCTCTTCACATGCACACTGTAACGTAAAGTAAATTAATGTAAATCTAGGAAAATTCTCAGCGACACGCGAAAGCCGCGTCTGACAGGGAGACCCAGCTATAGCTTGTACTTCACTAGCGCTCGATCTCTTTGAAGTTCCAGCTTTCTTATCCAACCAAGCAACTACGAAAAGCCGTCTCCACTCGGTCTATGTTTGTCTGTCCGTCGACGACTGGCTCTTACTACAGTCGGCCTCTACAATGACACGTTCTGACAGGTGGTCGCCACAATTAATAACCATTCATTACCTAGGCGTCTATGTAGGCGCATGCGTCGGGCGATCATACACGTCACCGTCGTCTCGGATGTTAATTCATAGATGCATGCATGCATTCGTCGTTCGACCCACTGAGCTCGATAGTGTATACACTATATAGGTAACCCTCGAGAAGACAAAGATCGATATAAAACTATTGGTAACACACACGGGCACACACACGCACACATACACACACACAGACAAACATACGCACGCACACACACACACACACACACACACACACACACACACACGCGCGCGCGCGCACATTTGTTTATAACAGCATAATAGCCTGTGAATATATATGCATGGGCGCCCGCAGGATTTTTTGCAGGGGGGGTCAGTCACGGCCGAGAGAGTTAGTTGCGTTATAATATGTCATTAAACTAAACTCACATAATTACATTGTCTTAACAATACGGTCAATACCTATTAAGTCTTAACAGTGTTTTTTTCAGCCGGAGCGGTCCGGAATGGCGTTCCGGAACCTTTTTCAGCTATTACAAAATAAATAAATAATATATTTCATTAAAATTTTTAATAAAAAATTATTTTAAATTATTTAGATACGTTAATTTCATTTAAGTGATTTCAATGTTTTATTGAGATTGACACATGTATATGAAACAGAAATATTAGCACATGTCTCTATACTTGTTCTGAATTTGCTGAGTTCCATAACTTTTTCTAGAAAAAAACCCACTGAGTCTTACTAATTATAGCCTAGTCTTTTAAAATCAGACACAACAATCATTCAGAAGTTAGTGCGTAAGTAAGCATACTCTTTATTTATCCAACTACATAACCGCACTTTGGTTTACATGAAACTAACTATTATAAAGTTTCTAGTTAAAAACGTTTTTCTCATTAAGTTCTCAACCTGTGGGACAATTCGGTCATGCGGTCTTGGATGCAAGGAATATGGAATGTCTGTACAGGAGGGAGCAGTGGGTTCATCAGACCGTTCAGACGACTTCTTTTGTGACTTAGCAGGCTTCACGGTCCAAAGGGCACTTAGAGTTTGCTGCAGCTTACGATTATTCTTGTTATCCATATTAACATGCCATGGCTAAAAAATGAAGTCGTTAACACTTCATACCCATGGCTGCTTCTGGGCTGGCTTAAGGGACTGCTCTTCGCTTCTTCAATAATCAGATAATCCAACAGTTGTTTACAGTTCTTCCAGAGACAATCCAACAGAATGGATGTAAACTACACAGTAAAGTCTAACCTATTGTTCTACACAGCACCAGCGAAGAAAAAAATTAAGGATAACCTTGACACAAAAATCTTCTTCCATAAGTAATCCAAAAGAAGAGAAACCCGGTCAATTCTAACATACTTTTAACTGAATACAAAATCCTCAGATACAGACTCAGAATGCATGAGAGAAACGTAACTGATACAGTGCTTGAGGAATGCAGGGACCTGTTGGGGTAAGCTAATGCCGGTGTGGGGAAATTTTTGACCTCGGGCCGACCTCTTCATCCAGAGATTATCCAGAGGTCCCAGTCGGCTTGGCTTTGTCAATATGTGGGACCTGAAGTGATAAGGTCAACCTCTGAGTCGAAGTGTTCCACCACTGATGTTGGTACATTAGTCTGAGATAACATGTGTCTTTGATAACATACATGATATATAAATAATGGGGAAGCCAGTTGAACGTAGACCTAGCGGACTGAATTGTGATGAGCATTGTTTATTGGGGCTAAGTAAAGAACTAAATTTCGGCCATTCCAGGGCCGTTCTGACAGGCTAGTGGTAGCCCACGATGACCGCCGAGTCTGTTTTAATGGGTGCCAGAACACCACCAGGAGGGGCACGGGGGAGGGCGGTTGGCTTCCAGGCCTATGGCTAAATCAGCCACTGAATATTAGTATAGTAACTTATTAGTAGGCTTAAGCAGTATGAAACTAAAGTCTAGTATTTACTAAGTATTTTGAACAGAATCTTGTGACATATTTTAAGCTTTATTTGCATGATTAAACCTGTCGGATTTTTATTTGATCATGATTTCCAGGGGGGGTCACGCGACCCCCCTTGACCTATGCTGCGGGCGCCCATGTATATATGTATATATATATACATATATATTGGCTGTTGATTTGATTTGACGTTTATTGGACATCAATAGCAATCCACATTACGGTCAATAAAGGACAAATATTAACAGCCGTCCAAAGTATAGGCGTATAATACCCCGTGATCGATCGAGTGGAGTGCTACGATCGCTGACAGCCACTTTGTTGGGCCCACATTGGGCCTATTATAGCTGACCACCAGTGGCCCAATGCGGGTCAGCCGTGAACCCGATGGACGTGGCTGTCGGGATCGACAAGGCCGACGATCGACTCGATCGACTTGGCAAACAAACGATCAACTTGTTCGACGACTTTTTGCCGACTTGGACTCACAACACACTTGGAATTAAATATACATCTATATTTCTTTAATTCTTGTCGTAATTTAAAGTTGACCAGTTGACCTTCGAAAGGCGTACCACATAGACAGCACACATCTCCAAATTCAAACGAAGTCTATGCACGTAAAGTCGTATAATACAAGACCAAAGCGGCCTAATTTGTATGGACCAATGGATCGCCTATATACACAGTGTTTCGCCGAACGTGGAGAGCTCTGCAGTGGTCCCTGCTGAGCAATTGATCCGCCGCAGGAGGTAGGAATACAAAGTAGGGCAATTACTATGAAGCGCGGCTCGACGCACGCACAGACACACATACGTGCTTCATGTGCCCGCTGCGAGTGCAGACGATGAAAACTGGCCTCGTTTGATGTAAGAGTTATTTATAGGCGCCCAGTTGGCGCGAATGCTTTACGTGATGCGAATCAAAGCAGGACACTCGAATAGTCGTATACATGCCGGACTATTACGTCGCTGTGTAAAAAGGCCTAAACGATGTAAAATGTATAAAATAGCCTATATGAATAAGACTTACATTATTACATATCGTATATAATGTACACAATGTCGCTTGTATATAATTATACATAGATATGCTGCTTGCGTATTTATGACTCGTGTATAAGAGAATGCCAATTATATATATATATATATATATTATATATATAATTTTATATATATATATATATTTACATAGCCTATATGTCGTCTTTGATGCAGCGCTGATAGACGGATACGACCACCCGCAGTGCGCATGACAAAGCGAGGCACGGTGTAATGTCTAGTAAACTCAGCCACTACTGTCATTTTAGTAATATTGATCGTGTCTGAGCAGTTATAAATGTAGCGCCCTAGGCTCCGACCTATCACGTTTTAAATGGACTTCGATCTCCAACGGATTGTGGTTTGGACTACAGTCCCATTGGGGTTGCTCTGTTTAGTGGCAGTAGTGGTTAGCGTGCTAGACTGTCAATCGAGAGGTCGGGGGTTCAAATCCCTGCCAGAGGAAAAATTTGGTTCGAGATTTCTGCTCCATCTAGGTTGGGTCACTACATATTAGAATTTATTAGATTAGAGTAAATACTTCTCAAATGCGACATTCTAACTTACATATCAGTATGATGAACACACACCCGGCCTACTACTTAGTGAAACATTTCAAAATTATTTTCATGGATAAGTCTGAGTGTGAAGCTTTGCTTAATTACGTTCCCAAAAATGAAGAGGATCATGCAGCAGAATATTCTAAAGATGAGGAACGTCGTCTATGAGAGAAATCTGTTTCATTCTGTGTCAGCAATGCAGACTTTGCTGATGGATGAAGTTACCAATTATATAACTTCCATTTATCAAGCAGGTGAGTGAGGTGGCAAGGAAGGCCCAAAAAGGATGAAAATCCTTCTTACAGGGTCAACTTTGCTAATAATTAACTTAACAATATAACAGAACGGTTAAAATAAGCAACTAATATGAAACCATTAAGTGAAAAGAGACAAACAGAAGGTAAAAGGACAACTTAACCAGCAGATTAGCAGTAGGCCTAATTAATAAGGCTAATTAATAATGAGTCTTAATGACATCATATACCAAGTGAATGCATAACATTTTTTAAACCATTAAAGATTTGCCGCCTGTTGGATGAAGAGAGGAATCTTATTCCAAACACTCAAGCTTTTGTTAAACCAAGGAAGCTAAAATAAAGTTGATTGGTGAGCTATAATAAGTGTAATGTAACTGAACATTAACATAGCACTTCTTCAAGATTTCTACTCAAAGGCGCTCTCTGCGCTATGCCATATGATGTTAACTGTCATTACGAACGAATAATTATATTACATCATTTAGCAAAACAATGCAATAAATATGATGTTAGTGTAGGCTATCTTGTATTGAAATAAAGTCTCCCCGGGGAGACTTTATTTCGACGGGGGATGAAATATTCTCTCCCCCCGGAGACTATATTTTGAAACAAAGTCTCCGGGGAGCGAATTTATTCTGAAACAGATCCGCCGGGGGAGAATCTATTTCGAAATAAAGTCTCCGGGGGAGACTTTTAGGGGGGATCGAGACTCTGTCACGCGACACCGGCTTTTGGGGATGTAGAGAAGTAGCCCACGGAGTAGCCTCGGGTTACCCAAGACCGCAGAGAAGAGGCGTGGGTCAGCAGCGTGGCGTAGATGTTCAAATGTCTTCTGGCAGATACCGCAGACATGTACATATATGCAATCATACGTGCAAACATACACATAGCCTAATAATATGCCGGACCTTGATCGCTACACCATATTCAGTCATTTCAGTGCTTTGATGTCTAGCCTATACATAGGCCCTATATGTAAATTTATACGGGTATTCGTATACAAACGGCGGAACTCATCGGCGTATCCTATACTCACATAGGCCTAGCCTATATACCTGAGTGTATGCGAAAGCGCTGCGCTGGCTTCCTGTGGCGGCTCAGATTCAATTCAAGGTCCTCCAGTTTCGACAAGCCACGATTGTTGGCACTGCGCGGGAATAAGCCTACATCAAAGAGCTTGTGTTCCAGTAATGTCAGCCTTGCAGGCCTATACGTCGCATATCAATAGGCCTTTCGTGTGGTCCATTTTCCTCTAGGTCCCAATGGGCCCCCGCCCCCTATGGTCTCCCTCAGGGCTCCGTTTTGGGTCCCCTTCTCTTCATAATCTATACCTCTGACCTCGCCTCTCTCCTCGCCTCCCACGCTATGCTGGCCCAGCTGTACGCAGATGACGTTCAGGCCTACCAACATTGCCTCGCCTCTGACGCCGTTGGTACCGTCCGCAATATGAGCTTGGCCATGGCGGCCTTGGGGGCCTGGATGTCGTCCAACCGTCTCCGCCTCAACTCCTCAAAAACTCAATTCATTTGGCTGGGCACTCGCCAGCAGCTGGCTAAGCTAGATATGGCTGCCCTTGCTACCGCCTTTCTCTCATTTTGTCTTCTCCTCTGTGGTCCGTGACCTTGGCGTTACTCTGGATCAGGAGCTCACCTTTGCTCCTCACCTTCACTCTCTCAGCCGTGCTTGTTACTACCAACTGCGCCAACTACGCACTATCGCTCGCTCGCTAAGTCCTACGGCTACTGCTACCCTTGTCCATTCTTTTGTCACTATCAGACTTGACTTCTGCTGCTCTCTCTATGTTGGCCTCCCGGCTGCCCGACTAAGCTGTCTGGTTCGCGTTTTACGCTCTGCAGCTCGCCTTATTGGCCGCATACCTAAATTCGACCACATCTCCAGCTATATGCGCGACATTCTTCACTGGCTCCCGCTTAGGCAGCGTATCGAATATAGGGTAGCTGCCCTAGTTTGGCGCTGCCTGCTGGGTCTTGCTCCTGCCTACCTTATTGAGCTTTGTAGCCCCACCCTTAGTGCTCGAGGCTCGCGCTCTCTCCGTTCAGCTGAACAGGGTCTTCTCTCTGTCCCTTTTGCTCGTACCTCCACCAGGCAGAGCCGTGCCTTCTCTGTGATTGGCCCCTCGACCTGGAATGGCCTACCTCTGACACTCCGCTCCCTTCCTAGACAGGGCCGATGAGAGGGGGTCAGGTGGGGTTGCTGCCCGGGGCCCGGTTCTATGGTAGGGCGACTGGGCAGGGGCCCGGAAATGTGTAAAACTTTTTCAAACTGAAGAAACCTGTGAGTTTTGGCCTATTGCAGTCCAATTGCCTCAATTTAATAGCTAGGTAATGAAGTAAATGAGGTAGGCTACTAGATCTATTGAATTTCCTTACCAAAATGTAAGCCAATAACGAATGTGACGGTGGAAATTGGACTGAAAAGGTTAGCATTGTTGTTAATGAAAACGATTTAAAAACTGTGAAACTTAACAGTCTCAGTTGCTCAGTCAGAGGATTTAGGGGTGAGCACAGTTACAGACGTTGGTCATCACTCATCAGAATGGTCTCGGACTATCTGCTGATGCAAAGTTAACTAATGCAGAAAAATTTCGATTTCTGACTGAATTCCTATACTCCACCAGAATCGTATGTGGCCAAGAACTTTGCATTACGGGGTGCGTAATGCAAAGTTCTATGCCACGTTATAGTTGAATAACTTGAATTTGGAAAACACTGTGCTCTATCAGTAGGCCTATTTTGAGATTTATCAGAGCAGTCGGCTTCTAGAATTGATTCTTCGTTTTCTGGGAGGCATAGAATTTGTACTGGATGTAAATTTCTGAATTGACCAAATTTGAGTAGGAGTTTTTGTCAAAAATAAATAATACTTTAACTTTACAGATGGATGTAGGCTAATTGATAATAAATAATTGATATCAAATTACCAATATTTGATATTATAAGGGCTCAAAACCCGTCACATGTCGGTTTCTGACCTTTTATATCAAGTGAATATTGT
>JACEVL010000573.1:0-2500 GCA_020284085.1 Aporrectodea caliginosa
TAAAATGAAGGGAAGACAATTTTACTGGGATGTAAAATAAAAGATGTAAAAGAAAGTGCTAAAGTACTTTCTTTTTCGGTCATATTTCACGGAATTGTCCGGCGTTATCCGTGAAGGTATATGTGCGTGTGACAGTGTGTCCCTCTCGCCGCTTCTATGCAGGGCTCATATACTGCAGCCTGCAGAATCATCAACCTCATTTCCCCAGAATGGCTTTCTTTATGTCTGCCTCTCTGTTTGTCTGTATAGCTGTCTACCTTTCTGCTTTTCTCTGTCTGTCTGTCTGTCTGTCTGTCTGACTACTTGTCTGTCTTTCTCTTTGACTGTCTGTAGTTCTTGTTCCTAAACACCTCACTGTCGCAGATTTGTCTTTTTCTCCCTTCTGCTTGCCCTTCAAGCGTTGGCCTCTTGTGACAGTGTCACATCTTCCTCTCTTTCTACGCTTATCTCAATGTCTACCTCTCTGTTGGTCCGTATATATATATCTGTCTATCTTTCTGATTGTCTATATGCCTGTCTTTCTGTCTATCTGCCTCTTCGAGAGATCTTTCTGTTTTCCTTTCGCCTGCCCTTCAACGTATTCCCCATTTTACGTCTGCCTCTCTGTTTCTCTGTATACCTGTCTGTCTTTCTGCTTTTTTGTTTCTTTGTCTGCCTGTTTGTCCGTCTGTAGTTCTTGCTTCTAAAATCTCACTATCGCAGATTTTCCCGTTTCTTCCTTTTGCTGCATTTCTTCGTTTATTACGTGTTTAATATCAGACATAAAACAGACGAAGTCATTCAGATGCGGCCATTACTTAACGCCTCTGTGCGCATGCGCTGGGCCGATTCCTAAATCGGTCGCAATCATCGGTCGATCGCTTCCGCTGGAGAAAAACATATCCGAACGATCAGAGGCAGTAGCGTAACTATGGGCCGCAGGGCCCGCAACTGCGGGGGGGCCCAGGTAAAAGGGGCCCATTTTCAAACCTGAAAAAATGAACTATTTTAATTAATAAATGCACAGCAGAAAGCCGGAAACCGAAACTCCTTGTAAACTCCTTAGCCTTGTAAAATCAATAAATCATGCAGGCAGGCAGATGATGTGGAATATTACTATTGATGCGCGGTCGGCGCATATTTTTCTAGGCTTTGATTTAAGCTAGTGAGCAGTGACTCGAAGGCAAACTATAATCGCCAGATGACGTTGAAATTTGCAGTTAATTCACTCAATTAGTTTCACTTTTCGTCTTTGATTTATGCTGACGTCATTAGTCTCATTGCCAAGTTTCCGTCGGCCATCGTTGTTGATATTTATTTAAAAAGTTTGTTTAAATAGATTAATAAAATAGTTTTTAATAATATAAAAATGTAAAATTATTATTACTATTTTTTAAATTATATAACAACAAAACATTAGATCGGATTACAATACAAAATTTAAGATTTAAAAATAAAAAATTGTACTAATGATGGCTAGCAAGCCTCTAAGACAGTGGAGCAGCTAAACGACGGAAAAAGAAGGATTTACAAAACGAACTTAAAAAACGATGTAAAATTGACTCATTTTAATCAATTTTAATGCAAATCGAAAACAATTTTTAGTTGTGGCATAAGATTACAAATTAATAATAAAATAAAATATCATAAATTAAAATCATTAAAATGTATGCCTCAAAAGTGAGTCGATAATTTGAAACATAAAATTGTCTATCAGATTGTCATCGGCTGTATGGAGGGGGGCCCATTTTGAAAATCTTGCAGGGGGGCCCAGAATATGAAGTTACGCCACTGATCAGAGGGAGAGTTGTTTGCCTATGCATGGAAGAGAGGAACGGCGAGGAGGAGCGGGAGAGGGAGGAATTGTACGAGGGAGAAATGGGAAGATGTGAATGGAAGGAGGGAGAGGATGAGGAAGAGGAAACAGTAGTAGACAGAGACAGAGACAGACAGAGACAGACAGAGACAGACAGAGAAGGAGACAGAGGGAGAGAGAAAGAGACAGACAGAGAGACGGGCAGGCAGGCAGGCAAACATAGGAGGAGGAGGAGGAGGACGAGGAAGAGGAGGAGGAGGAGGAAATAAAGTAGTAGGCTACACGATAATGGGAAGAGTAGGAAACAGGAAGACAGAAGACTGTCGCTGGAGGATTGAAAGAAGAGAAGAAAATAAGGATACAGAACTGGTGGAGCTGAAAGGATCGATACAGTGGGGTAAGGCATGCGTTTATAGAATGCAATAGAGACGAGCAGGGTAAAGTTGAGTACACTTACAATAGAATAGAATAATAATATTATATTAGAAAGAACAGAATGGAATAGGACAGAAGAGAAGCGAGAATCACATAGAACACTGGGTTGCTATAGCGTATAGCCATGGGAGTATTTAGGGGTTAAGGGTTCAACGTCTCCCCCCATACATGCATTACTGTTACCAAAGACCAAAAACCATAGAAAAATACGACCATGTCCATGCAACGGAAATTGGAAACCTCGAAAACTAAACCCCCTCCCGAAATAGT
>JACEVL010000573.1:7500-20000 GCA_020284085.1 Aporrectodea caliginosa
GCGAGGTATATGGGAGCAGTCGAACGACCGCTTCTCAAATGAGTTGGACAAAAGAGGCTGAACAAATTCAAGGAGGCGTGTTCCAAGGACAAGTAACCCGTCCATCTTAAAGGCGTCAAAATACGACGTCCTACAGTTGCCTATACGCACTATCGATCAAAAATATATATTATACGTTTATATATACAAACATGAAACATGTACATATAAATTTATATATGTATATATATAATAGAGAGTGAGACAGAAGGGACAGAGAGACAGACAGACAGACAGACAGACAGACAGGCTGGGCTGGGAACCCTGCTGATTAGATATCTTGAAGGGGCGATATATAAATCTCATGAATGAATGAATGAATGAACGAAAACAAACTGAGGCAGATCTATATATATATATATATATATATATATATATATATATATATATATATATATATACTATATACTGTAAGTATGTGGATACACGTAGGCTATATATATATATACACACACTGTAGAGAAGGAATTCTATGCGTTGAAGAAAAGGTGACCCAAGCTTGTTTAAAAGAAATGCAAATTTCGTAATGCATTTGAAACAGCCTCTGTCTCTGTCTGCCTGTCTGTCTGTCTGTCTCTCTCTCTCTTTATATATATCTATATAATTATCTATTCTTATTTTTATCTCTCTGTGTTTCTCTCTCTCTGTGCTGTATGTCCCTAAATATGTCTCTGCAGAGACCCGTGTGCATGGGTTGGGCAAATACAGATGAAAGATGGCCAGTTACTGAACCCCTCAGCCTTCAAGTCCATACATCATAATCTTAAGAGATCTGCGCAGACCGGATGCCGTCTCACATACGTATCAGGCCAGTCCATTAATTTATTAGACGATGTAATAGCTATTTATGGACCATATTATTATTACTATATATATAATGGTTTCTATTGTTGGTGTATAGTAATAATAATATGATCATAAATAGCCATTACATTTGCATCGTCTAATAAATTAATGGACTGGCCCATGATAAATATTATTATATATATATATATATATATATATATATATATATATATATATATATATATATATATATATATATATATATATATTAGGGTGGTCCACGACACAATGGTAAAATTTCATCTTTAGCAGAACTATGCTCCACAAGTTTAAATCTGTTCTACCTCTCCTAAGTAAGATGTGGACCAAATCTGAAGCAGATTGGAGCATTTTTAGAGGTCGCTCAAGGTCGCCAAACATTCGCTTCATTATACCGTGGTATAGTGGAAATTACTGACTGTTATCTACTCAGAAAAATCTTATTAGAACCTCTTGCTACTTAATTTTGAACTGTTGTTTTAAACTGAAGTTTAGAAATACCAATCGAACATTATTAACTATTCTTTGATGTAGAATGTAAATGTTGGAATTTTTAAATTGCTTTTAAGAACTCTAAACTTTTGTACTTAGTCAGATTTAATAGTACATTGACGAAGTTTAGGAATTGAAGACAATTGACTGTAGAATTTTTGACATAGCTCATAAACACAATAATGGCAAAGACAAGAAGCAGTGCTGAACTTAAGTTAGGCTGATAGAGAAGGGCACATAATAACTATCTGGGTCCCATCTTCCAACAAAGGTTCCATCCGACGATCATGCTACAAGAACCATGAGGAGCAGATGACAGAATTGCAGTACTAGTCATAGGTGACGGAGAAGAGATATATAGGCCTACTGGAACACCAAATATTGGTTGCAGAACTGGTAATGAACAAGCTGAAGCCTGCCTGAAGATTCTGGCATGACTGGGGTCTTCAGACTTCGGAGTCTAGTTCGTGGTATGTAGTCTATGACATCACTGCCAGCAATACTCGCCTGAAGAATGGTGCCTGCACTTTTATTGAGAATTCGAATTAGCAAGAATTAACCTGGTTGGCTTGCCGCCATCATGTCATGAAACTTCCTCTTGCTGTTTTTGGCTCTTATCTGGGCCAACTGGAGGGTCTGCCATTACTATTCTCAGGAGGTTCCTGCAAGCTGGCCACACATTGACCAGGCGACAAATGAAGTGGCTTCCGACGACATCTTTGATGCACACGCTTCTGCTCTTCGAGAAGAAAAATGGTGAAATTCTGCAAGGCAGCTCTTGAAGGTCACATCAGAGAGAAGACTACTAGGAATTCTTGAAACTCAGTTTGATCTTCCAGAGTGGTGCAAAGGGAGCAAGAGTTTCCTTTCAGGCACCAGGAGCATTCCATTATGCACGTTTGATGGTGAAAGCAATCTTTAGCATTAAAATATTTCTTTTCCAGCAGCTGTTCTCCAACTGCCAAAGAGAAGCAGTGTAAAGGAGCTGGCACTGTTTGTGAGCCTTGTCTATTTTCGGTTCTGGCATGAAGCTCCTCTGCCTATAAGAGGAGGACTCAACGATCTACTGCTACTGGAGGAGCTCAGTAATTTCCTAATAATTATGAGAGTGGCAAAGGTTGCCTCGGCCGCATTCGGTAGGCATATCTGGTACGTTAAAACATTTTTGGTCAGCCTGTCCTTGTTTGACAACAGAATTATAGTGGATGTGAAAACACTGATGGTGACAAACCTCCACCTTCCACAGTCCATCAATTATGTGAAGTGCCTTGGCCATCCTCCTGAACCCCTCAGCTCTCTTGGCCTTGCATTTTCCATCACAGAGAGAACTACTGTCATCGTTGACATTCTGAACTTGAATGGGAAAGAGAAGGTCCATGGCTTCCTGGTTACGGATCCTAAGGAATGATGCGATGATCACTCCTAGCAGGACATCCTAAAGGCAGCGTCAGTCATGACAGTTATGAACGACTGTGCTTGGGAGAGCCATTGGTTTGATGCAGCAGTAGAATTAATCGTTGACAAGAAAGAAGAGCTGCAGGAACACCTGTCCATCCTGCTCTAAGGCTACGCTGATGAAGATGACAGAGGACATAGAATGTGTTACTCAAGAAAAGATCCAGTGTTTCCATAGCAATATTGAACATTTTGGAACCTTTTCTTATTTTCATTGCTGCACTATGTGTTTTAATTCAACTCAAATTCTGTTTTCTGTCCTTAGTGCAGAATACCGATTTCATGCTTAATATGGTGAAAATACCCTGACCTTGAGCGACCTCTAAATACTCATCAATCTCTCTCAAATTTGGTAGAGGTAATAGTGGGCAGCCATAGAACAAAAGGAGGGTTGTGGAGGGCAACTCTGAGATACTTTGTGTTTCTGGACCACCCTAATATATATATATATATAATGGTTTCTATTGTTGGTGTATAGTAATAATAATATGATCATAAATAGCCATTACATTTGCATCGTCTAATAAATTAATGGACTGGCCTGATACGTATGTGAGACGGCATCCGGTCTGCGCAGATCTCTTAAGATTATGATGTATGGACTTGAAGGCTGAGGGGTTCAGTAACTGGCCATCTTTCATCTGTATTTGCCCAACCCATGCACACGGGTCTCTGCATTCATATTTAGGACAAAGCACACTCCAAGAGCCAGCCTTGTATATTCAGTATTCAAACGTATAATATTTTGAAGCAGTGCATTTTTTAACGGATTTGGACTACTGGGACAAAGTCTGCTACTCTACTTTAATTGTTATTGGAAACTAACATTGAAAGTATTACCATTTACCAGGAACAAATCACCAAAACTACTAAGTAAGTAAGTAAGTAAGTATTTCCTTTATTGAGAAGCACTAGCAAACGCACAGCACTGTACATAGCAAGATTAATACATTCAAACAAATAAACAAAAATTTATATATACAACCATAGAATTGAATGAGAGGCTTTATTGTACAGAGGAAGAAGAGCTAGAGCTAGTCATATGGGAAAATGAAGGGCTTAAATAGCCAGATCTAGGGAAAACATAGTTTATTTGTATAGCATCCGGGCAAGGAAGCATTTCTGAGACAGGTTGTCAAACATGGGAAGCTCACGGTTATGGGACCGTGGTCGCAGGGAGTAGTGCGATTGCTTGATCGGCGGCAACAATTTATGCAATACATGACAAGGATTGTGCAGAATACAGGCAAAGAGTCTAGTATCCGCATTGCTGCAGAGAGTCTCAAATGAGGGAGAAGATGGAGGTAAGTACCCCTGGCGTACCAACCTTCGGATAATTCCCTCAAGGGCCTCCCGTTCCTGCACTCTCGCAAAGCCCCACCACACAGGCGAGCAATACAGCATCATACCAACCGTAGTGGCACGAACTACTAGGACAAATCCTAAAACTACTGGGGCAAATCTCAGACTTGTATACGAGACATCAAACTTCGAGACCGAGACCGAGGCCAAGACAGTGGGGACCGAGACCGAGACAAGGTCCGAGACAGTTCAAGACAGTTCAAAACGAGTGAAATGCACATTGGGCCCAAATCCTGAAACAATTTTTCTCTCAACTTTAGTCTTATACCAGGCACAAGTCAATAAAATCAGCCGATCATCTGAATAGTATAACACATAAAGAACTTAAATATTTCAGCCATTCTGAAATCTTTTAAATGATTGTAAAATTTAAGCCAGCAACATTCTATATATTAACATGGCCTAAGTCACATCACTCACCTTGAGAAACTAGATGTTGTTTCAAGCGTTTCACTTATGTTGGCAAACGGCATGCCATTTATTTTGATTTTCACTGATTTCAAATTGCGTGAATGCAAATTTCACTATTTCAGGTTCTTTATGAGACATTTAAAGATATCTGCACTGATACAAATTAGAAAATTTAAATACAGTAATAAAGTACAAATTTAAAACTGCTCTTTTCAATATCTGTTAATACCAGAAACACCGCTTTTCTAAATTTGCGGTTTGTTTAGCACTTCCGAATAACTAGTAACCCGTTAGGATTACTAGATAGCGCGATAAGTTTGCACGAGAACTATATAGACCGCTTCTACAAGAGAACAAGACTTTCGCTTCGAGACAGTTTCCAAAAAGTCAAGAAATGACCTCGAGACCGAGACCGAGACAGTTTGGTTCGAAACCGAGACCGAGACATCAAAAAAACCTATCTCGAGACTTCTCGAGACCTAGACAGTGTCTCGAGACAATCCAAGTCTGGCAAATCCTAAAACTACCAGGGGACATTTGTCCCAGTAGTTATACAGTTAAAATATGCACTGTTTTCAAGTCATCAGGCTGACTAGAAGTCTAGAAGAATCCCTATTCGTCAAAAGCGTGTTACACATTATGCTTAGAGCATTGTGGGAGTGTACTCAGAGTATCTTTCGTTCAGATTAGGTACAAGAGCGAGCAGAACTTCCGCGGAGGACAACATATCAGCAGTGCTTTTTTCAAGAAAAAAGGTTTCGGGCTCAACAAATTCAGAACAATTGTAGGGGCATAATTTATGCTAATATTTCTATTTCATACATATCAATATCAATAAACACTGAACGCACTTAAATTGAATCAAAGTATCTAAATAATTCAAATATTGTCTATTAAAAATTTAAATTAACTAAACTATTTTTTATTAGCTGAAAAAGATCCCGGAACGCCTCTCAGGCTAAAAAAAGCGCTGCATATCACTGATGCTAAAATCATTAATTTATTGGCAAATATACGAACTTAGGTCTATTATAAGTGTTGTATTCTGGCTTTTATCTACTTTCAGCGTCGTGGTCAATTTGCGCTTCATATAGGCCTAAGATATTAGCTTCCTTTAAACTGAACTACTTCTATAGCCGCCAGTTTTACTCTGCAAGGTATAGGCTACTCCGGTGTGAACTCTGTCTCTGCGCTGCTCGCATTTGTTTACCGTTGGAACAGAGTACGCCTATACATTTTAAGTAGGTCCTATTCTTTGTGTACGTGGAATGCACTTGGAAGAGTGGTGTTCTGGTAGAACAGGACTCCGATCTCTACAAGACTGAACAGTGAACAGAATACCGTAACTGAGAGTGTTATGCTGAATTATGGTGCAATCACAAGTCGCTCCAAATGCCTCCAATGTTAAGAGTAGCCAAGTCAATGGAATCCTCTGATTATCCCCAGTCGTCCATTCGAAACACACTTGTTAATAGAACATTTGGTCTCTTTCGTTCCCATTCGTCCACATCAAGGCATAGAGGTCGTCTATCAAAAAAGGAGAGGGAGGGATCGATACCCAGATTGCGACAAATGCGGATAAGACGGGGAATATATTATGCCCTATGCGCACGACCACATATAAACTTGGTACGCTGAGTTATTTAAGTGTACAGTATGCGCCTATAAAACCGCCCGCATAACAGACAACCTGTGCTGCGTTGTATTTAGCCAGAGTTACTTTGCTGGACTCGAAAGAAACCGACCGAAATGGAGAAGTTTTGTTAGAGCCTCATCGTCAGCGAATACTTGACGGAGGAGAAAAAAGAAGAAGACTTTGCTGGACGGGGCATTATAAATGTGCTTCACCCCGTATCACAGTTGGCCCTGCGGGATCAACAGGGCAGCCTGTTCTAGGCAATAGTAGGCATTAGCACTTCGTTTTATGGTGCGAGCGCTCGTACAGGGTGATGATAGGGAGGGTATTACAGGTATATTACACTAAATTACACAATATCAAATACGGGCAAATGCTATCCAGAGAAGAGAAGGGTCTGAGTATGTGCCTTTATGGGTGACCCCTTTTGGTTCTTTACCAAAGTGACGGAACCTCAACAGTGTGTGAAGAGCTAGAGAACAAGTTGCGCAATGTCGTATTCATTTGAACCTCACCGATTTTGCCTTGCATGCAGAGGATAGCAAGTTACAACTAGTCTTCAACTAAACCAGACACGAATCATCTTTTTGACCACATTTTAAGATTAATTCATTTTGACGAGCTTATGTGTTTGAAATGTATAATTATGCAATTTCACACATATGCATAGGGCCGACATGTGGCTGAATGATGATTATTGACAATTTAAGCTAGTTAACTTAGCCATTTACCATTAGCAATTAATTCCAGCTTGAATAATTTTCATACTTCAACTAACTTTTAGTTTGGGACAGTGGCATAAATCACGGGGCGGGGGGACAGAGGAGACTATCCTCCCAAAGTTTTTACTGGGGTCTATCTGCCACCCCCCAGATGTAAAAATCCGGCCCCAAAAAAATCTGTCCCCCAAAGTTATGTCCAGATTTTCGCCTCTGGTTTGAGGCCAAACTTTTCCCAACTTGCCCTCCCGGATTCACCCTTGTTACCTCTCTTGCCTTAGTAAGTGACTATAAGCGCTGTACAAATTGCTAGATATATATCTGCATATTACATGAAGTAAGTCGTTGTATGTTTGTGCAGAAAAACTGGATGGATTGGCTAAGGAAATGAACGATGACGTCATTGAAAAATCCGTTCTATCGACTGCACCGTCATGGTCATCGTCAAATGACGTCAATGGTGACGTCCATCCGACGCCTGTCAACGTCGTGGAGAAATTAACTGTCGCTAGAGGGACAAGAGCCGTCCTACGGTGCAAAGTCGAAAACATCGGTGCTAAAACGGTATTTGATATTATATAATATTATATATATATAAATTATATATGTATTTTATATCTATGATATGTATGTATATAATATATTGGGCAAGCATTTAGTATCGTGGTGCATGTATTTTTCTCCCGTAATTTTAGGCGTCGTGAGAGTCGGTTAGGGTCAGGTTACGCGTCGTGAGGGTCGGTTAGGGTCAGGGTTAGGGTTTGTGTCGTCTTTAGAAAACATCGTACCTTCCGCGGAGCATGCCAAAAAATACCGTCCCACGCTCGTAACCTCACGCACCACGATACTAAATGTTTGCCATATATTGCACGAAGGTAAGTCGTTCAATTTTTTTGATATCTGGTTTTAATTAAAAGAATTTGTAAGGCCTAACTTACTTCTATTGTCGGGGTTTCCTCTTAGACAACTTAAAAACGTTGGCCTAGAATTGTTCAGATTGCTCGCTAAGAAAAGATCACCGTAACTATGGGCCTATAATTATTATCGTATTCTTTATAAGAACGTCTATTGACATATTCCATTTCCATCCCTGCTCTGTGGCTGTCTCCGGAATGCCCCGAAGTCCTGAACAATGTCGCTTGTTTCAGTTGCGTCTGTGTCAGCTTAATTTAGTACAAAGAAACGAAATTTTTGAATTGATGTTTGATCAATTGATTGATTGATTGATTGATTGATTGATTGATTGATTGATCGATCGTTTGATCGGAATTGATCCAATCTGCACGTAAAGCGAATCAAGCAAACTACCTCTGGATAGTTTCTCAGATCTAGGCTACTTGAATAGAACCTCAGAATCACTTGCCGTAAATTGAAGTCGAGTAGCCTATGGGCGGGTGACCCTCATACTCTCCCTCCTTGCCTAGTCCTTCTACTCCAATGCACAGTCAGTGTAGGCTACTCAGTATAGGTTCCCTATAATAGCTGAGTTGTATATAGGACCGAAAGCTAAGCCGACATCTCAAACAAATTTCCACCAGGAAGGGCCTCCGTTCTCGTAAACGTTTCCACCAGTGGCGTAAATCATGGGGGGACTGTGGGGACTTCCCCCAAAGTTTTGACTAAGGCCTATCTGTCCCCCCCAAAAAAGAAGCAAAAATCTGGCCCAGAAAAGTCTGTCCCCAAAGTTATGTTACTTATGTACAGATTTTCGCCTCTGGTTTCTACCAGTTCATTATAAATCGATTCACGCCTATCAGTTCTTCTTCCTCACCTCTTGCTATCTCTCCACAGATCTTCCAATCAAAACTGAAAACACTGCTGTTTCTCAAATCCTATCCCTATTCCGTCTCTTCTCCTCACCTCCCTCGCCATTTCAACTCTAAACATCATCCACCTTTGCCGTCTGACTGTCTACCTACCTGAATCTCCTGACCTTGACCTCTGCCTGCCGATTTTGTTTTGATTGAGCGCCTGTGAATAAGCTGGTTCCCGCGACTTGGCTTTTGTGGACGCTTTAGAAATCTCTAGTTTACGATTACGATTCAGGTTCTCTGCTCTCAGACCGCTGCTTGTCCAGTGTGGCGCCACTCCTCAGGATATTGTCCTTCCTCCATCAGCTTACTGAACCTGTCCGTCCAACAAAATCTGTCTAGGGATTCCTCTGATTTCTTGCCCTCCATTGACTGCAATTCTTTGGAAGAATTGTCTCTCGGTAAATGATCAATCAGTATAAATAGCAAACCGCGCTCTGTAAAAATCCGCGGTCGGCTCCATCCGAAAGAATGCAGTGACGAAAGAGGGTGAAAGGAGGAAGAATACTCTGGCAATTGGTCTCTTTCCATTTACTGATGCAAGTAAGTAAGCTCGTGGTTGGTCTATAATAGTGCGCATAGTTTGTGATAGATCTGTAGTGCGCGTGGCTTGGATGTCTATAATATGCATAGTTCGTGTGGCACCATGGTCGATTGGTAAGACGCTATGAGCGCTTGGCCTGTAACGCGGAGAGTCCGGGTTCAAGTCGAGGCAGTTACTTGTGTGTGGACCTCGAAAAGTCTTTAGCTCACAATTGCACTGCGCCATCGACGTTCTATCGTGTGGTCGTCTGTGCACTTCTGAACTTTGAAAGGATGGCAATTGGCAATATCAAATACAGTTTGTGATAGGTCTATAGTAGGCTATGTGTAGGATGCATATCTATGGAATGTGTAGCTATATAATGTATTGAAATGGTTAAAGCGTTCGGCTCTTAACGCGTGTGTTGTTCGGGTGTATGGGGATCTTGATCAAGTCCTTCACTCACAATTGATCGGCGCCATCGATGTTCTGTCGTATGGTCGGGTGCACTGCTGAACTTTGGAAGGAGGACAATAGCCTATGTGTTGTATGAATAATCTATTATAATTATATAATGTGTATTGAAATGGTCTAATCATCTGCAGGTGGTTTGGCGGAAGGAGGGTGAAGGGAATCCCTTGGCGATTGGTCTCTTCCCGTTCGCTGCTGATGCGAGGATCACGGCTGACTTCAGCATCCGCAGCAACGAATGGGTTCTCGTCATCGAAGATGTTCGATCAGACGATGAAGGCATCTACTTCTGCCAGATCAGCACAAAAGTCACACATGACACAAGTCAAAGGACGCAGCTTAACGTCAAGTGTATGTCTCTGCCTGCCTATGCCTGCCTCTGTCTGTTTGTCTGTCTTTCTGTCTTTCTGTCTTTCTGTCTTTCTGTCTGTCTTTCTTTCTGTCTTTCTGTCTCTCCTCCTAGGTAACTATATGTTTGTCTCTGTTTTTGTCTGTCTGTGTCTATCTATGTCTCTGTCTGTCTCTCTCACTAGATGACTATAAGTTTTTTCTCTCTGTCTCTGTCTGTCTCTGTCTGTCTCTGTCTGTCTGTCTGTCTGTCTGTCTCTCTCTCTCTCTCCCTCTCTCTCTCTCTCTCTCTCTCTCTCTCGTCTATCGCTTTGTCTGTCTCTCTCTCTAGATGACTATATCTTTGTCTCTGTCCGTCTCTGTCTGTGTCTGTTGTCTGCATCTATTATGTTTCTCCTTGTCTATTTGTCTTACTATCCATTTATTTAAGCTTCGGCTTTTGTAGGGCTCGATCTTTTTGTACTCGACTTTGAGATTATGCCTATTATTGATATGACATGATCAGTGGTACAATAAGGAAGAATATATTTCTGTCTATGTTCGTCTATGTCTGCCTAAGTCTGTGTGTATCTCTGCCCCCGTCTTTCTGTGTATCTCCGTGTCTCTGTCTCCCCATTCGTATAGTCTGCATATTTATGTCTGTCTCCATCAATGTTTGTTTCAAATGCCAGTGTTTCTGGCTCTGTTCCTATATATGTATCTGTCTCTATGTCTTTGTCCACGTGCCTCTGTCTCTGCATCTCTGTTTCTATGTCTCTGTCTCTGTGTCTCTATCTCTGTGTCTCTGTCTCTGTGTCTCTATCTCTGTGTCTCTGTCTCTGTATCTCTGTCTCTATGTCTCTATCTCTGTATCTCTGTTTCTATGTCTCTGTCTCTGTGTCTCTATCTCTGTGTCTCTGTCTCTGTGTCTCTATCTCTGTATCTCTGTCTCTGTGTCTCTGTCTCTGTGTCTCTGTCTCTGTATCTCTGTTTCTATGTCTCTGTCTCTGTGTCTCTATCTCTGTGTCTCTGTCTCTATGTCTCTATCTCTGTGTCTCTGTCTCTGTATCTCTGTTTCTATGTCTCTGTCTCTGTGTCTCTATCTCTGTGTCTCTGTCTCTGTGTCTCTATCTCTGTGTCTCTGTCTCTGTCTCTGTCTCTATGTCTCTATCTCTGTGTCTCTGTCTCTGTATCTCTGTTTCTATGTCTCTGTCTCTGTGTCTCTATCTCTGTGTCTCTGTCTCTGTGTCTCTATCTCTGTGTCTCTGTCTCTGTATCTCTGTCTCTATGTCTCTATCTCTGTATCTCTGTTTCTATGTCTCTGTCTCTGTGTCTCTATCTCTGTGTCTCTGTCTCTGTGTCTCTATCTCTGTATCTCTGTCTCTGTGTCTCTGTCTCTGTATCTCTGTTTCTATGTCTCTGTCTCTATGTCTCTATCTCTGTGCCTCTGTCTCTGCATCTCTGTCTCTATGTCTCTATCTCTGTGCCTCTGTCTCTGCATCTCTGTTTCTATGTCTTTATCTCTGTGTCTCTGTCTCTGTATCTCTGTTTCTATGTCTCTGTCTCTGTGTCTCTATCTCTGTGTCTCTGTCTCTGTGTCTCTATCTCTGTGTCTCTGTCTCTGTATCTCTGTTCCTATGTATCTGTCTATCTGTATACATCCATTTCTGATTCATGGGCCAACGATTGCAACCAACTTCATCTCCTACACATGTATTCTATGGTACAAATGATCTCTTCGTCTCTTTCACATAAATTTGTAAAACAAATTTTGATCCATTGGATAAACCAAATCGAATTCCGATGTGACAGAGAAAAACACAGGCTAGTATGTATAATACGGTGTAAGCAAGCTGAAAGAGATTGATCTGCTTGTCTGTGTGATGCCTCGTTGACTCTGTCCTGTCTGTCTGTTTTCCTCACTCTGTCTGTTTGTCCGTCTGGCTGTTTGTCTGGCTGGCTGTTTTCCTCACTCTGTCTGCCTGCTCCGCCACGCTGTCTTTGCCTTCTTCAGTATGTCAGACTGTTTGTCTATCTGTCTTTCAGTCTATCGAATGCCCGCCCTATGTATCTCTATATAGCTTCAATTCAATTTCAATTCAATTCAATTCAACGCTTTTTATTTACACCAAGTACCAAATTCTTCACAAAAACAAATCTAGCAGTACATAATCACTTCAGTCCAATTATCAATTATATATGCAGCAAAGTTGTCTACCATAAGACAATCGGTTTCCTAGTGTCAAAGGGTTGTCCCTAAAGGAGCACTAATAGCTTCTCTAATGATGTAATGTAAATCATCGAAAATTTCTCAAACCCCACAAAAACCACGCCAGGGACACCAGCTTATTCACCGGCGCTATATCAAATCAAGTCCACAATAGCCAAACTCCTCTGTTCGTTCCGGTGACAGGTCAAAATCCGGGAGG
>JACEVL010000573.1:25000-55000 GCA_020284085.1 Aporrectodea caliginosa
ACATACATACATACATACATACATACATACATACGTACGTACATACATACATACATACATACATACATACATACATACATACATACATACATACATACGTACGTACATACATACATACATACATACATACATACATACAGAGACAGAAGGAATTTTCGGCTGAAGCGCAGATATATACGGCACTCCACCAACCGAACTTCCCTTAATAACTGAGGTCGTTTATGTCTGTATGTTTGTCTTAAAGCGGTCAGCATAGAAGGGTTGGAGTACGTCGAGTGGGGCAGCCGAGCCCAGTTGATCTGCAGTGCCACCGGTCGCCCAGATCCCCCTCAATCAGTCGACTGGTACAAGAACGGACGAAGGGTCAGGTCAGACATTGACCGAGGAATCGCCATCACGAAGAACATCGAACTGAAGATGCTGGTCAGTGTGCTGACCATACAGAGCGTCCGAATGTCCGATGCCGCCGAATACACATGCCAGGCGTCCAGCTCTGACCACGCAACGATCGTCCTCAATGTTGTACGAAGTACGAAGCCACTACTAACTACAACGGTTAATAATAATAATAATAATAATAATAATAATAATAATAATAATAATAATAATAATAATAATAATAATAATAATAATAATAATAATAATAATAATAATAACAATAATAATAATAATAATATAATAATAATAATAATAATAATAATAATAATAATAATAATAATAATAATAATAATAATAATAATAATAATAATAATAATAATAATAATAATAATAATAGCGACAATATCTAGGGCGCCGTAACACAGCACTAGTCTTGCCGTTACAAGGGCGCCTTCACAAGCATCAACGCACAGTGAGTTAGAGATACGCCTTAGAGAAAAGATGTGTTTTAAGTTCTATACATAATTAATGATGATGAGGGCGATAATTAACTAGGTCGGTCATTGAAGCAAGATGTATCGATCGATGGATATTAAGCATCTAGTAATCGATGGGTGGGTGAATGGGCGAATGGAATGGTGGATGGATGGATGTATTGATGGATGGATGGCTGAAGATAATGAATGGATGGACGGTAGGACGGATGGATGGATGGATCGATGGATGAATGAATTAGTGAATGGACAGAGACAGACAGACACACACAGCCACAGAGAGAGAGACACACAGACCTACAGAGAGAGAGACAGACAGACAAACAGACAGACAGACAGACAGAGACAGACAGAGAGACAGAAAGAGACAGAAAGACAGACAGACAGACAGACCGAGAGACAGACAGAGAGACAACAGAGATAGAGAGACAGAGAGAGACAGAGACAGAGAGAGACAGAGACAGACAGAGAGACAGATACAGAGACAGAGAGATCCATCCTACTGAAGGCATCCCACAGGCTTCTTTCATTGTTCTTTTGTTCTTTGCAGAAACCGCAGCAGCCGAGAAGATCGTCAGCAACAACATGAACTGCGGCCGAGCCTCAGTCTGTTGGACGATAAACACCGGACTAATCTATTCGCTGGCTATCCCGATCGTCGTTCAGATAGTCACCGCAGCGATTCAGAACAGAGACTCAACGACCTCTTAATATCTCGTCTTAAGTCTTGACTCGTTCCAACTGTGTTGTAGAAGAAGCCGTCCGTAAATTAAACCACTGAGGCAGTGGTCGCTGTGAAGCGGTAGCGGCTTCATTTTCTCGGCCTCGGCATATGAATGCGATGGCCTCTCAGTCACCGTCTGCTTGCCCGACCCCTACCGAGGCTGTACGGACGGTGTACTCATTTTCATAGCAGGATTCGCTTGGCAATGCAAGTGGAGCAAAAATATTGAAGGGTCTTGAAATAGGTAGGCTCCTATTTTACAATTAGGCCTACCCAGGATTAGTAATCAGAGGCAGTTGATTGATTCCATGACTTTATATTATAATTTAATTCGTTTTTACTGAACTAATTAGACTTTTCAGCCTAAGTAGGCCTACTCTACCCCAATGGGGTTCTGATTTTAATTTAAGCGTTTGTTATACGAAGTTTGGGGCATAGTCCCTTTGGGATGGAATCCCATTGACAAGGACGAGGCTAGCACTGATCGGAATGTAATTGGTTGTAAGACGTTTAAAGTTGAGACTATTTTGACAAAACATTTATGTCAATTTCATTTTAACATGAGCCACTTTGATTAAAGAACAGTTACATTAATCATCGTCGTCGTCGTGATCATCATCATCATCATCATCATCACCACAGCCAACATCATCAATATCATTAATCTGTGGTGACGAACCGCCACAACCACCACCGCCATTAACCTGTGGTGACGACAACCACCACCACCACCACCACCACCACCACCACCACAACCACCACCAGCAGCACCATCATCATCTGGCAACCTCACAATCATCATCTGTATAGAAAAACAAAAGCCAAACAAGGGCATTGTATATAAATAAGAAATCATTCATTTTGAGAATACATGAACTTATTTATGGAATGAAAATTATTCAGGTTAACACAATGTTCACATATTATGAAATCGATATGTACAGATTGAAGCTTTAAGATATGGTTTTAGACAACCTTGTTTAAACACCCAAAAGTAATGCCATACATAGGACACGTGAAGTCCATACAACAATGCTCCTACATGTGTTATACAGATATCTCCACCATGCAGTTTTCGGCTGGGATAGTCCCAAAAATGAAAAATGTACGAATCCCATGTGGGAATATTTTCACGTATTTTGTAAGGATAATATAGCTGTTGGAATTAAGAACTGTTTGTGCATGAAATACTGTTAGAGCAGATACAATTAACAAACAAATGTTTCCGATTCAGTTAACAGTTGCACCAAAGTTTTAGGAGACTTTTTCTTTCATTGCAAACCTCTGCCTTGTTCCCCAGGGATCAGCTTAAATACATGCCTTGAGGTTACCTTTGGGATCAGTATGGTAACAGTGAAAATACTGCATCTGATCTGACTGACATAAATGGCATTAAAGATACCTTGGAACATATCAGAGTTCTGCAGGCTACACCAATGTTGAAGTGTCTTATAAGCAAAACATCCAATATAAAATACTCTCTGGTCAACAGCGAGCCATTGGAATGGTTTCCGCACAGTTGAGACATGTTATATTATGCACATGACATCAACAGACACGATATTTTGTCATTACCCACAGTCCACCAACATATCAATCAATTAATCAATCAATCAATATAAGTTTAATCATGAAACCAAGCTGTCACAGACGCAACTTGTTACAGGCACTAGACAGCTAATGTCGATTAACAAGGAGAAATCCGGTCTCTTTCCTACTGAGGTACTATGGGAGGAGCAGATACTTATGAAAATTTCAAAATATGCCCTTATAAAGTGCCCGTGAAATAAAGTTCTGATCGTCTTTGGGCGGTAGATTGAAGTTATGTGGTCTGGTTCGTAGGTAGTGACTATTTTGTCTCAGAGGAGGTAGCAGGCATCGGAGTACATGGTTAGTATTCGACCGTAATGCTGTGAAAAGATGGTCATCTGCTATGTCAGCCATTAGACTGGCATTGCAATAGACTGGCATGACACAAAGATATGAAATTTATATACACATTTTTATGCAAAACGTTTTTTGACAAAACCATTCGTATATTGAATATTTACAGAGCTTCCCACAATTCTGCATTTGTATAGTTCTGACAGGTTGAAATTTTCTGCCAACTAAGATCTCCTCCACAGAAAGAGTAACATATTTCAAGATCACGCTTCTTTTCTATTGCACTCTCTCAGAACTTTGCACAGACAGTAAATACACTGTCGGTGACAGCATATAAATTGAGCAAAATTGACTTCATAACCATTGATCTTCTCTCCGTACTTCACTACGCTACTACATGCAAAAGATCTGTTACAACTGGATTTCATATAAAAGTTGGTCCAGCGGAGAATATCACAGGTAAGCTCATCACTTTGCAGGTATCGCCTCAACAGTTATCTTTACATCAGCATCTCACAGATCTGGAACTCGACCGTACGCATATGTAGGCCTATCTACATACACAGACGCCTAACACAGTGCATTTATAGTACCTCGCAAACATGCTGCACTGCTGCAGGCATGACTATCTGATCTTAATAAGCACATTTAAAGACAGTTCAAAGATGTAAACTGTCACAACCCACTCATGCTTAGAATCATCTTATACATGTGCATAAGACGATCACCTGCAGCATACCAGCTAATACTGAAGTCACTAGTTTACCTGTCATACGCGCATTACACCATCAGTCCCTTGGCAGCCAGCACATTTCAAAGCCATTACACCTGGTGACCTCAATGGTATATCATTCAAACCATTACACCTTGGCAGCCTAAACACTGAAAACCTTTTCATCTGTCATTTTCTGCACATCAAAACCATTTTACCTGGCAGCTTAAACATTTCACAGCCAAAGTCTACTTTTGTCTCAAGCTAATCATAAACAGCCAAAAGAAAGCACTTTCTCTTCTACAATTCCTCCACTTTTAACATATGCTTCATATTCGTCAGCAAGTTCTCTATTAATCAGTTGGGCGAGATGTAACTGACTTGTACACACAAGTGCAAAAACGAATGTTTTATACGACAGACACGAACGTTTCGGCAAATAATCCAGAAGTTTGTCATTCTTGCTGCTTGGTGTTGATTCCTTCTGTAACAGTAATCAAATGGCAACCAATTTCAGACAATGGATTCGCACAAGAGCAGAAAACAAATGGGATGCGCTTTTGAACAGCATTTTGTTCTATACAACTGAAACCTTATCAACATTTTGAATTGGTCAACCTATAAGTGGCAGTCTGGTTACTCAGTGTCTAGATATAAACATACACACATCATATACACACATAACCATAACCATCATTTTATTGTAGCCAAACAGGTATTTCACAGATGATATTCCATACCTACATACATCTATGCTTGCAAGCAAGTATAGAAAAAGTACACTTATATATGCATATATCAGTGTTTAATCTACTCCCTTGCTGTTGGGTGGAATCAAGGGTTCTAGAAGGGGGGATCCAAATATTTGAAAAGTTCACGACTGGGGGTGGGGGTAGTAACGAGCATTTTCCAAGAATATTTTCGAGGGGGGTAGTAGTAACAGGTGTTTCCAAGAATTTCCGAATTTCACACTTTCTGTAAAAAATTTCATCTCTTTCATTTTTCTGGGGAACTCGATCCAACAAGGGGGAACTTTCCCCCAAGAGACGTCTAGATTAAACACTGGCATATATGTATATATATACATGTATATATATGTCTATATATGTAAATATATACCACATGTATAAATATATACACAAATAATATATATATATATATTACACAACTACATATGCAACTAGTGGTACTTTGCATGTTTACATCTGTACCACCATAATGTTACCAAAGTTCAGCAGAGACATGCAAGGGAAACAAACTCTAAATCAAGTGAGGTGGTCTTTACTTTGCAATAATGTCTGTCTGACAAACCTACAGTCCCATCCACCCACTTGCACAAAATTTCCTCAATCCTTGTAAGGCAATACTGACTGTATGAGAGTGGTGAGATATTGATGTCTGAAAACTTTGCTTCCTGTAAATGCTGGGCTTTTAAAATAGAAATATAGCTTTTCCAAACAATTTGTTAAAAACAGATGCAATGATTACTTTGATGATCTGTCTCATTTCATCGGTAATTGTATTGTTGATGCTTAAGACTGACAAGAAATCAGCTTCAATGACGAGATTTCTCAACAGAGTCACCCGGCATTTTCGCAGACTCTCTTTCATAGCACGTGTCATGTCAGCAAGCGGATCTTCTTCCACTGTAAAACAGAAATTCATCAAAAAGTTAAATGTGAGTGACAATTTCACCACGATATGGAAATATGAGCTTGTTCAGCAGAACATATGAAGCCCATACGAGAGCATTGTCATGTTCTCATCATATTTGCATCATACGACGTTACTGATAGGAACTTATCTATCTAGTCTGTCAACTGGATATTTTGTTGGAAATTTTTGAAATTGCAGTATCTCACTGCAACAGCATATGCACACAGTTTTCTGACGTATTTGCCACAAAAAGCAAACGAGGTACGAGAAAAGTCAAAGATGACTCAAGACATAGCCAAAGATTGCAAGAAAGAGCTGGAGGTAGCAAGGTAAAACTTAAGTTCCAGAAAGACCTAGAATAATCATTTAGCAAAAGTTCCTGTCAGTCATTTCTACTAATGACTAAAGGCAGTGACAGATCCACAAGTTTACAAAGAGGCCAACTTATTCAAGTCTGTACATAGGCTACTTCGCCAAGTTTAACTTACCTGACCATTCCTTATTTTAAAAGTTTACTGGGCAAAGTCCATACATGACAACTGTTTCAGTCCTTTATTCACAATTGCTCCGCATCATCGATTGATGCTTGGTCATTAGGTTGTAGTGCTTAATAAATGTGCAATAATAATAACAATAATGATGATGATGATGATGATGATGATAGTTTGTATTACCCTACCCTTCTACAGAGCCATATTATTTACAGGTGCAACTTTGACACTAGCTTTAAAAAGACCAATGTCCAAAGATGCTTCTTCACCTAATACTGATATGTGTCCTACTGCTGCACCATCTTCTCTTTCTGCATCACTGCAACCTCCACGCTGAAGCTGTTGATCATCATGATGAGTGTCACCTCCATTCCAAGGCTCGATGATCTCTTGCTGGCAAAGAACTTCTGCATTATGGGCTTCAACAATTTGGCCATTTGGCTGGTGACGTAGAAAAGGATCAAATTCAGCACCTTCTGCTGCTAATGACATAAAAACAAAGAGAAAATTGAAAGCGTTATACACTGGAAATTGTCGAAAGCTTACAAGTGTACATAACTTGGAAATTGCGGAAGTTTGCAGGTTCAGGATGGGAATCTCCTGAGCTCACTCTGCATGTATGCAAGAGACTGCCAGTGATGATTTATACCCAAGTACTGTTTGCTTGCTTACTGCATTTTCTCTCTCAATGAACTAAGTAGGTAAGTAAGTATATTCTGATTAACCAATTGCATATCCGCACTCTGGTGTACATACGTCTTAATAACAAACAACTGTGCAAGTCTGTCAATATGAGTACAACATTCTAACAATAAACGTTTGCGCTGTAAATTATCTGTTTGCTTGCTTACACAATTTTTCGTGCGATCGCGGTCACAGGGTATATAACTAGCTATCATGTAGGTTAGCATAGGCACTGCTTTTGTGAGGTACTTAAAATGTCACTAACTTAAGTATCTAAACACTTACTTATTAATTTACTATTGAAAGAAACCACAAGCAATTATATAATAATAGATAACTTTTCTTTAATAAGCGCCTGGCAAACGCACTGCGCTGTACATTTACATGTTATGCAATTTAAATCTTAACTACTAACAGAACAGACAGCCTGCAATACAACGGCGCTAATGCAGCCTACAAAGCATATCCGCCCTATCCTCGGTCTCTGTGCCAGATGTTATCCAATACGCTATCGGGCCCCCAATTGTCAATTTACTGTCAATTGGATCTAATCTAGAAAGATTATCTATGAATCTATCCTGACAAATTGTTGTCTACTTCTACACAGTTAAAGCTTGAAATAAAACTCTGGATCAAATCACATGTTAGTTAAAATTCTAATGAAAGACAAGCTTCATTCTCTCAAAAAAAGAATATACAAGAGAGCATACTGGTAAATAATATCCGCCTAATAAGGTCAATATAGCTAAAGACTATGCAACAATTTTTCAACTCAACGAGTACTTCAGAACCAATCAGTGTGTGCGAACATGTCGTATAAATCTTGTACTTGATCATTCGGCCAAGATGCAAACATGATCCCAGAAAATCCAATGACAGGACACTTTTAACTCCCAACTTATAGTGGCACTCATCTGCCAATTTCAAAATAACAGAGCGCTGAGAAGGTACCAGAAGGTGCGATATTCCAAAGATGACTGCCCGTCCAAATACAAATTGCAAAACTTCATAGAAATTTCCACATTGCATCAACAACAACAAGCATCCACACATTTCTCCCCATACTAGAACTGCTACGGCTCAGTCTCGTTCCTTTGCTTCAAATGGTCCCTCTCTTAGGAATGCTCTTTCTCCTTCTGTTCGCTCTACCATTCTATCTAGCAATCTCTATTCTTCCTTAGCTTTTCTCAAAACCTGCTTCTTTTGCGGGGCCTAGCGCACTGGAAGTGCTTCTGAACGGTTCGCCCTACTAGAGACGCTTCACAAATGCTTAAATACAATACAAAATAATACAGAATTTATTTTGCTTATATATTATTTAAAGAGAATAGCAGTATTTACGACGAGGTTGTGCTCGAGGTTTGTTCGACTGGAAACGTCCACAGATGCGGTTTGGAACCTTACGTCTAAGGCACAGAAAGATGGAAACCGAAGTGGCCAACACAGCAATTATTCCAGTCCTAAAAAACAGAAAAGAAAAGTAAATTGTGTTTACTGAAGCAGTTTTGAAGAAACACCATTGCAGCATAGAACACACCACCACAACATAGCCCACTTGCCAATCAGTCTTCATTGCTGTCGTACAATTCTCTACAAAGTACAGTTGCTGACTACAAGAATTCAGATTTTGCTGACCTCTTTTTCAGCATGGCCTTGTCAACAACTGGATCCCTAATTTCTTGTATCCTACAGCTTGTAACTTATCTACAAGAGTGAATGATGAATAAACGAATATACCATACTATCAACCTATCCCTGAGATTACCTCAGCAACGGGAAAACCTCCCCATGATCTATAAATTCTTTATAAACAAAAGTACTAAGCACTAATAGCCTGTGTTTTAGATGCAAGCATTACAGTTCTTAGTCTTTAAACAGACTACATCATACTCCATCATGGTCAACCCTTCATGATGCATACCATGGTACATGTAAGTTTAAAGGTATGTCAATAACGAATCAGATCACATTAAAGCCACCTGTATGTTGCCTCAAGACTGAAATCGTCTTTCCACAAATTGGCACTATATAAATAGACTAACGCCTCTTAAAGAAAATGGATTCTCACGCAGATATCTAATACTAAATTATGTTTAATTTAGTTATCATTGTCTTGAGCAAAAGTTTTTTTCGTATTTTATGGCACTTAAAAATACATAAAATGAACAGTGTAAGTGCAGTAACACACTTCTGTGTATTTCAACCTTAACATCACCTACATTCTATAATCTGCTTAAATCTTTACTTTTTAAACCGTGGCTGGACTGGGAGTGCCTCTGAGTAGGTTATTTGAAGGGATGCTATATAAATTTTCAGAATGAATTAATCGTAACTTTCCACTCCAAAAACAGAACAACCATTTTGTAAAGAAAGGATCACAAGGGATCAAGTATATCAGTAATGTAGTACCTGATTATGTTTACTGGTATCTGTATTGGTACTTGCACTCTAAGTACTAGATATACACCTAATATGAACATTGATAATGCAAAATTATATTCTTACGCAATGGCAACCAGAATAGTCCAGTTTTGTGAAGTCTCACTCTGTAGTGTTGAATGATCAAGACTTGATGAAGTCTGACTTGATTCCATAGAATGCACTGATGGTGAATCACTGGTGGAAATGCTCTCAGATGTTGTCACTAAAGTTGTTGTCACTAAAGTTGTTGTCACAGGCAACGCCACACCTGACATAAGCATTTAAAAATTCGATTAATTATTAACACGATTATAGTACTTTGCAAAAACTTATAGTACCGTACTTGCAAAAACTTATAGTCCCGTACTTTGCAAAAACTTATAGTCCCGTACTTTGCAAAGACTTATAGTCCCGTACTTTGCAAAAACTTATAGTCCCGTACTTTGCAATAACTTACTACACTGTGCACTCAAGTTTTGCAGCTAGCTATAAATACAAAACAGGTATTTCATTAGGGCAATTAAGACACTGGCAATGAATCCGGTTTTAAACATCTTGACCCACAAATCTGTTCAAATTAGGATGATCTATTCAGGAATATAAGACATAGAACAGGTGTCAAGCAGGATGTGGAATGTACGAACCAGACAGGACTATAATTAAGTCATACAATGTGTACACCAAAATGTGGTTAGCAACTGATTGAATAAAGGATATACTTACTTACTAAAATGCAGTCATCATTTGTACACTAAAAGCTCATCAACTACTACTTGTAAGTCTGAAAAACTATAATATCTCATGCAGTACTGCAGGTAACTAAAAGGTGCATGTGATATATATTGTTTTCTTATGACCTAGATAACTAAAGAGTTATTTAACACTTTAATGACGAGAGGGTAATAAAATTGACTCGGGAACCAATGCAGATTGTCGTTAAAGTGTTATGACAACAGAGAGAAAGTTCAATATAATAGATTTCAAAGGGCACAAATGGAGAGATGCTACCAACAGAAAAGTCTCACATACAAGACATGTATGGAGCCAAATAAATTTAAAGAAGCAAAGCAAAGCGTTATGCTTTCAATTATTTGGACTAAAGTCGAACAGAGAGAGTCGCAATCCTTACGCTTTCTGTTGTCACTGCGGTTGCTGCAGACAACATCTGTTGTTGTGGTACCTTCAACAACTGTCTTGCTTCCCTCATCTTGGCAGCTAAAAGACAAAAAAAATCAGTTAGCCCAAAATTTGACATGCAATTACACTGCAGCTCCTATTCTTGTGCATCCATGGTAATCTTCATTTTAAAGAATCCCCCACGGTTACGGTTTGAAGGGTGGTTAATGGTGCATATGGCCACCATATTCCTCATTCATTTTGCTACAAATGATAAATGCCTGTGCCCAAATTCCATGTGGATCCTATTTTTGGCAGACATGCATTCCAGATGTATGTAAACCAGAGCAAATTTGAATCAGTGCTGCAAAATGATTTAATGAATGGCTACTCACAAATAACCTTAGTACTGAAACAAATTACTCCAAGTTCTCTGGCTTTAATCATACAGCTAAAACCATATATACATCTTTGAGTCATATTATTTGATATTTTTAAGTAGCAGAATCACTTAAAGTACTATATTAATATCCTGTCAATGAAACATTCTGCTTGTTGACTCAAATGGCAATTTCAAATAGACAACCACAAGATTTGTTTGCACTTCAATTCTTTTATATTACAGTAAACTGTGAATCAATCTTCTGCTGGAGTTTTTTGCCATTTTAAATTGGTGCAACTGGTGTGCACAACCCAGACAGACAGCTGTCAATCACAGATATGACATCATGAATGTAATCTTACTTTCTCCATGGATTGCAGGCCATTGACCCATTTGCATCTTTGAAGAATCCATCCGCACACTCAGTGCAACTACCTAATTACAAAATAATATGAACAGAAGTAATTATTGCCAAGATAAAAAACACCAATAAAAAAATCTCAGGCAGACCAAAATGAGAGTACACCGGAATTGAGACAAGCACGGCATACCAACTGAAGCCAATGGTGGCTCGACAAGTTGCATACAGATTGCATGACAAAGACAGAATAGAAAGACAAACAGATGAACAGATAGATGAACAAAGGTGGAATGACACTAAGCGATCAGCCACGAGTGGCACACCTAAATCTCGGCAAAGGTGGCATAACAATGTGTGGATCAAACACCTTCCTCCACTTCAGAAAGCAACAGACTCACCACCTCAAAAGACCTCATCCGGTATTCCACTAACTGAGAAAGTAACAGTAAAATACATAAAGGAAAGCCTTGCCTATGTCATTATTTTGTTCCAGCAGTCATTTTTATATCTCCAAGTTTGTTCCAACTTTCGAAAATTAACAAACAACTCTGCTCTGTGCCCAATATAAGGTAAGAAAGAGGGAACATGTACCACAATTTACCTCTGCAGTGTAAAAACTAAATGGTAACCAGAAAAGATCAGCTGAATTAGCCAGGCTAATCAAAGGCCCTGCAACGTTAATTATACTGAGTGACAATGGAAAGGGGCTACATAAATATCCAGGCATCTCAACTGACATCTCAAGTTGACTTATACGATTACACACAACTCTAATAATGAGAATTCTATAGTCCTCTATCATTTCTATTTCAGTTAAACGAACCCATGTAATATGCTAAACATGAAAACAATGAAAGAAACTATGATGATGATTACGATGATGTTGACGATGACGATGTCAATCTTAAAGATGCAAGAAAGCACCCACAATGTCTGGTAAACTCATTCACTTACAATCTTGATTGAGTCCCATCCCAGCCGGACAATTTCTTCTCTGACAGTACGTTGACCGGTTCCTAGATGGATTGCAATTACCCTTCTCCAGATCACAAAGACATCGGCGATCTTTGACTTTTGAATCGTCATCTTCTACTTTCATCCCATCTGTCAAGTCAATGGGAAATAGTTAATGTGCAGTTAATATACCTAGGCCTACTGTTAATTCATGCAAAGCTGTTTATACCAAAATATTAATTAATGAGCCACCATTTATACCAACAGTTAATTAATGTGCCACTGCTGAAGTGCAACTGATGTGCAAATCTTTCACACCAATTTTTAATTAATGTACAACTGTTTCATACCAACTACTGATTAATGTACAATTGTTTATACTAAGTGTTAATTAATGTACAAGTCTACAAATGTTTATGCCAACTCTTAATTAAAGTGCCATTGTTGAACTTAACAGAAGTGCAACTGTATCATCACAACATATTAATTAATATGCAACTGTTACAGTTTTCAATATAAAAACAGCTATATTTATGCTACCTGGCATTCAAATTATTATCTCAATGAAGTCATGAGTCATCATTATGATCACATATTTTGAAATGACTCCTAAGAGGTGATCTCCCCTCCCATCCCCCACTCATAGCGTCAGCACAGGCATCACAACGCCCTACTTCAACAATAATGGCTTTCAAAGTGAGTTGAAGGTCAATAGCTAGCCAAGCAAGAGTGTTGTTGGCCAAGGCTGAAATTTAGCCTTAGCTAACCACACCCTTAGATAGTCCCTTAATATAAACCTCTTCACAGATAATCATCTAGAATTAAGTACCGGTAGCTCACATAACTATAATTAAAACACAGACCCTGTTCACTTTCAGAGAAACAAAAATACAGCACTAAATTACACACTAGGTGGGATATGTGGCTAAAGCAGTGCAAGTAAACCTAGATGGGCAAAAAATGACATGAATGTGAAATGGGATTCTGTTACAAATTATTTAAAAAGACCAAACTATTCTGCAGCACTAGATCACATAGTGGCTAAGTGGTCATAGAGTTGGTTCACCCCTCTTCAACCTGGGTTCAACTCCCAGGTCCGTCATACAAAATCGACACAAACTGCTTTGTCAAACTTAGTGTAAATTCTGGGGCCATCACATTTTATATGAAGAAGAGCAGTTCCTTAAGCAGCCATGGGTATGGAGTCTTAGCACCTTCATTTTCTTAACCTCGGCATATGAGGGCAGGTGGCCAGTCCTGCTCCTTGCAGTTTCATCTTCGTACCGACAGTGTACGGTCAGTGTAATTATCACAGCGAAATTAGCTAGGGGAACAGATGAAGCAGATAAGAATTCAAATTTCTGTACTGGTGGAGGTTTGAACCCCGACCCTCAGTTGACAGTCAAGCATGTTAACCACTCGACTATTACACACCTTGTACATGAGTGTCGTCTTACATCTAGTACAGGCTGTGAAACACAAAACAATTAACTTACCAGCACAGGTTTGCTTTGCATCACAATATTTCATATCAAGTGAGTTTGATGGATCCGACTGAAAGGTGTTCGATGGACAAGGCTGGCAATACGTTGAAGATGGATCATCTGGTCCGCACATGACTGCCTCAGAGCCTGACAATTCACACAAAAGACAACGTAAATCAGTATGCACTGTAACAGGGGCGGATCCAGGGGGCCAATCCGGCCATGCCCCCATTTGAAATTTACATAGGGCGTGGCCCCCCCCCATCGCCAAGTAAACTATGTTCACTCCGTGATCTTTCGTGAAGAAAAGAAAATGAGGATATATAAATAAAAATATTATCTCTGTACAACTAAATAGCTTCTCTCAAGTGTTGTCTCTCAAATTTCAAAATATCAAATTTTAAAATGTTGTGTTCCTTGAACATTTTAGTAAAACTACATCATTACTGTATGGATTCCCGATAAGGTAGTTGAATCCTTCTTCCTTGGTTTGTGTTAATTATTTGTGCTGAGTCCTTGGTAAGCAATTCGTTTACCTTAAGGCTTAGGCGTTCTTGAAAATTGAACGTATTTTCTAGGTTTTATATTAATTTCAATAAATGTCTGGTTTCCTACTACTGTCTGTGCACAGTCAAACTCAAACACAACTCAAGCAACATCTTAGCTACGAGTGACATCTGATTCCTTTCAGTTTTGAAATAAATTATAATAGAGAAATTTTTTTCACATGACAGCCTAAAATGCAACCATTGCAGTGTGCAAATTCAAAAAATTTTAAAGTGGGGAGTCTGCACTTCCCAACAACTGTTCGTACGCGCCTCAACGATCGTCTTTCGACGCCCATTTGGCCCCCTCATAAACTTTCTGGATCCGCCCCTGCACTGTAACAAAATCTAAGATATGAACTGAATATTGCTGTAGGTGAACATGGTAGCCGATTGTGGAACAGTCATTGATTATGGGACATGGTATACCCGGTTGTGGGACATGGTAGCTGGTTGTGGGACATGGTAGCTGGTTGTGGGACATGGTAGATGGTTGTGGGACATGGTAGATGGTTGTTGGACATGGTAGATGGTTGTGGGACATGGTAGCTGGTTGTGGGACATGGTAGATGGTTGTGGGACATGGTAGATGGTTGTGGGACATGGTAGATGGTTGTTGGACATGGTAGATGGTTGTGGGACATGGTAGTGGTTGTGGGACATGGTAGATGGGTGTTGGTTGATGGACATGGTAGATGGTTGCTGGACATGGTAGATGGTTGATGGATGGGATCATCTGGTTGTGGGACATGGTAGATGGTTGTTGGACATGGTAGATGGTTGTGGGACATGGTAGATGGTTGTTGGACATGGTAGATGGTTGTATGGTAGATGGTTGCTGGACATGGTAGATGATTGATGGACCAGGTGGATCGTTGTGGAACATGGTAGATGGTTGCTGGACAGGGTAGATGGTTGCTGGAAGGTGGATCGTTGTGGAACATGGCAGATGGTTGCTGGACAAGGTGGATCATTGTGGAACATGGTAGATGGTTGCTGGACAAGGTAGCTGATAAGCTGAGTGCTAGCATATAATATGGGTTCAAGTCTTTCCTGAGACGGTTACTGTGTAAGGACCTTGAGCAAGTCTTTCATTCACAATTGCTCAGTGAGTGATGCTTGGTCATTAGACAGTGGTGCTTAGTAAATTCATAAAAATAATAATTACCCTCATCTAATTGTCAGTTTAAGGTTTTCAAATCAGCGAAAAACAGCGAAAAACAATTATAACACATAATATCAAGTGATAATGCGATGATACATACAATTATTATAACACATATCAAGTGATAATGCGATCTGTTTTTACTATACGCACATCTAATCTAAGACACACACTATGCAAGCACACACACACACACACACATACACACACACACACACACACACACACACAAAACACACACACACACACACACGCACACGCACACAAGGCATCAGTCAATGGTCGCTACTATGCAAAATTGTTGTGCAATCCAAATTCCAGAGCGAGTCTTGTCGAAAGCCAAGAAGGGAGTCCAAGACAACATGGAACCAGCCTACGGAAGAAATGAATCCAGGAAAAGATGAGTTTTTAGTTGAAATTGGAAGGCCAGGACAGACTTTGCAGAGCAAAGTTTTGCCCAAAGAGACTTCCATAGTCTAGGGCCAGCAACTAAATAATTGCGCCTACTGAAAGCCTCCTTTTCCATGGAACAGTCAAAATGTGAACATTATGTCTCTCTATCTGCTGGGAAAAGGCCTCAAGCACATTTTTAACCCATAGTGATTTTGGTTTTAAGGTTTTAATATAACCATTCATTACTAAGACAGAAAATCAGAGAAAATTATGAATGTATATTCGCTTATTTCGTAAAACAACACGCAAAACGCTGTAGGTGAACAATAACAGTTGACTCAACTGCTATGTCATACACTGCAAAATCGTAGTATTTTGTCAAGTTATTCAGTTATAAATAAGTCATAGTGACAAAGCTTTTATACATAACAATGGCTAGTACACTTCATCTTAAAATTCCATATAGGCTACACCTACATTGCACTGCAGAACAGCAAGAATATGTAGACATAGCCTGACTGATTAAGAGCTTTCCAAGTAGTGCATATGCTCATGCGCACGATTTTCACCTGCCTGTAGAACACTGTGCTATTTTTGACTCCATACAAATATCTTAGAAATAGAAATGAATAATAAAAATACACCAGATTACAGGTATCATGTGTCTTTCTGTTTAAAAAATTTATGAACCGTACAACATTCAACTGTATTATAAGGTTTGTATTTACGTAGGAGTGTGAACTGTATACATGTGTGTGTGTGTATGCATATATGTGTATGTGTGTACAGTGTAGTGTGTCCAAGTAGATATACTATGTACATAAGCATTTACATGTGTGTGTGTGTGTGTGTGTGTGTGTGTGTGTGTGTGTGTGTGTGTGTGTGTGTGTGTGTGTGTATGCATGTACGTGTGTGTGTGTATGCATTTATGTGTATATAAAGTATGGATATGTGTCCATGTGTGCATGTATGCATGTAAGTATATGTATAATGTGTAAGTTTATGCATGCATGTATGGGTGTACGTATAATATATTTGTACATGTTTGGGATCGCATGCATATAGGTGTGTCACCGTGTGTATTTAGGTATATATGTATTTAGGTATGTATCTATGTGTGTGTGTGTGTGTGTATTTATGTATGTGTGCATCTCAACATTTACCTGACACCCATATAAGGACCTCTCATAGGTAATGAAGGTTTAATGAATCTCACTGAGCAAACTTCTGAACACCTCTTGATGTACATGTAAATGGGTCAAATGGTTTATGACGGCATTTCATCAAGTCAAGCATGATCCGGTTTATGGAGTTATGCTTATCTCTGATCAATTTATGTACCAGATTTGCCTTAACTGTTAGAGTTGAACTCACTTGTTTTACGGATGTTTGTTTTTTGGTAACTACAATAACATATGCGTGGTAACTAAGTAAATTACATACATGTAACTATGGTAACTTCATAAACATAAACATATATGTACTTTTATGTAGGGTGTATTTAGGTATGTATGTATTTAGGTATGCATGCATGCATGAGTGTATGTATTTATGTATGTGTGTATCTCAATATACAATACAATATACAGCTGCACTTGCTATTGCCTTCCTTCAAAACTTCATAATTGCATACAAGATCATGAGATATCGAAATCTCGATATTTCTACAGCACCCAAAAAGCAGAGTCACAGAAACTAGCTTATTCACAGGGGCTTAGTCAAAACAACATCAGCAGGCAGGTAGGGTCAAAATCTGTTCCAGATACAACATTGATAGATAAGGTAGAACATTTATGTTACAACATTGATGGTGCTGAGCAACTGTGAGTGAAGGACTTGCTCAAAATTCCCTCCACAGGGACTGCCTGAGGGAAGGTTCAAACCCGTACCTTCCACATAACAAGCCAAGAGCTCTAACCAATCGGCTTCCATGCTCATATAATTATGTTCTTTTACCTGATAGGTACCTTGGCACTTCTGATTCTCTATTTTAAAAATATGCGACAATAATGTCCAATGAATACATTTCTCCAATGCAGTGTGATTCATTATTCATTCATTCATTTGTATCGAACATTTATATAGCACCCCTTCAAGAAAACTACTCAGAGGCACTCCCAACTCCAGCATGGCCAAAAAGAACAGTCTTAATGTGAGAAAAGAACCAAGGAGAGAAAAGGTCGTAGGAAAGAGGCGAAGCATCAGAGGTTGGCCATTCCAGGTCGAGGGACCAACCACCGAGAAAGCGCGGTTCTGCATAGTGGAGGTACGGTCAAAAGGAATAAGTAGGAGACCCTGCTGTGTGTCAGTGTTTATAAGCCGAGGCGCCACTTATCTCGCTAGGCTTTTTACGGTGGTACTTGCTGACCTATAGCACAGGCTCTGCATGGTTTGTTCAACTTTGTTGCCTCCTCTTAAACACACAAACTATTGACTACGCCCTCGGGCCGAACTATTCCTAATGCTGAGAGTATGGCCATCAAATCTTTTGTAATTTAGATGATACATTGAATTGCCCGTTCACTTACACCACACCCTAGTGCATTCTTTTCATCGCAGCCCGTCTTGACTATTGCTCATCACTCTACTCTGGCCTCCCATCCAATCGAATAGAGAAGGAAGTGTTCTTAGTCCAATTTGCACGAACTGCAACTACTGTATGCAGAATCAAGTCATTTCCATGGTGGGCCCGCTGGTCTGGAATGGCTCCCGAAGGAGCTACACCAGCTCCCTAGGGCTCTTACTGAAGTATTTTTTTTATTAAACTCAAAACTGTACTTTTTGGCCGTGCTGTAGTCAGGAATGCCTCTAAGTAGTCCCTTTGAAGGGGTGCTATATAAATTTATGAATGAATGAATAAAGTCATAGTACTGTGTAAGCCAAAATGCGGTTAGCAATTGGCCCAAAAAAGGATATACTTACTTGCTTACTAACAACAAACTATTATTTTCCAGAAACAAATTAGTTTCCTAATATCTGTTCATCAACATTTGTTACTGTATATTGGCACTTTGTAAAATTAAGAAACCAAGAATAAAAAGAAATGTGTGAACATTATGTAACCTGCCAGCCTGTTGAAATGAACTCAATGAACAGAGGGGACTCTTAAGTTGTTGGAGGTGGGGGGGAGGTGCGCAGCGTTTAAACCATGCAGTGCATAAAAAGGACAACGCTAAAAAAGCAAATATTTAGAAACACTTCAATTCTAGTATGACACGTTAACCATGCCACATATTACGTTTATAGCTTTGGGACACGACACACTTCACGTTAAGAAGACTGATGTGTAAAACAGGAGCGAGTAAATGAGCCCACACTCAACTGGGATGGGCATCCACCCATAGGACAATACAATCTGACTCAATCAATGCAGCACTACATTCACTCAGACACGGGTAAAGGGTAAATACATATCAGTGCAAGATATTTCCCTCTAGTTTCTGTTCTGATTCAGTGGTCTTCATCTAGTGTTCATCTGCGTATTGTATTGTATTGTATCTATACATTTATAAAGCGCCTCTCGTAGTGAACACCAATCAGAGGCACTCCCAGTGCGAAAGACCCCGAGCGAAAAGAATGGTCTTAAGACAGCGAAAGGAAGCACCTGGACCACCGGTTAATATCAAAGAACGAGTTGATGTAGGGAGTTGGTTCACAGTGAAGGGCCAATGAAGGCAAAAGCTCGAGATTTAGCCACGGCAGTCCTCGCTCATGGGACAAGGTCAAGACGATCAAGTGAGCGAAGCAGACCATGAGAGGTGGCGGAGATAGGTCGGCGAATGAGGCCACAGAGGTACTTAGGAGCTAGGCCAGAGTAAGACTGGTAGATGAGAACGAGAACCTTATGCTGGATACGAGCAGTGAGAAGGAGCCAGTTAAGATATTCCAACATGAAGTCTGCAATTGGTTCCAGTATGAATTCTGGTAAGACATCACACGTGACCACACTATCCATACAAGGTCTTCTCCAACTCCAGGATCATGATCCGGCTAACTTGTGCATTAAGCATAGCATCTAAATCTCTGGCAGCAATCCTTACCTGCAGGGCATGTGATGATCTTGCAGCAGGATCGCTTTCCGTCTTTGTACGATGTGTGTAGTCCAACTTCATCGCCATATACCTGCGAGCAGAAATCCTCGGAACCCACATGATGCAGAAACGAGAAGCAGGTTCCCAAGACCACAAAAACTTTGAAAAATCTCATCTAGAAAACAAAAGAAAGAAAAATGAATCTGTATTATATCATCATTGAATATGACATAACTTTGGTAATGGTAATTGCAAATTTATATAGCGCCACTCAAAGCGACTCATCAGAGGCACTCCTGAGTCCTGACCTAACACAATGAAACCATGATCAAACAAAGTGGTCTTCAAGTGTCTGGTAAAAAGAGGCAAGAGAGAAGGCTTGTATCACAGGTTGTTAGGCAGCTTGTTCCATGAGGATGGGCTGACCACAGCAAACTTTTGTACTGGACCGTGCAAGTCCAGGATGGTGGAGCAACCAAGTCACCTTGCATTGCAGAGCGGAGAACTCTGTGACTGGGGAAGGAAGATATTGAAACACAAAGATCCTTGCCAACTTTTGTGCTGTAACTGAGAAAATTTGGAGATTTACAATTACAGTATACATAAATATCACATCTGTCACAAAACTATATGTGAATATATTAAAAACCATATGTGAATATATTAAAAACCATATGTGAATATATTAAAAACCATATGTGAATATATTCAAAACCATATGTGAATATATTCAAAACCATATGTGAATATATTCAAAACCATATGTGAATATATTCAAAACCATATGTGAATATATTCAAAACCATATGTGCATATGTGAATATATTCAAACCCATATGTGAATATATTCAAAACCATATGTGAATATATTCAAAACCATATGTGAATATATTCAAAACCATATGTGAATATATTCAAAACCATATGTGAATATATTCAAACCCATATGTGAATATATTCAAAACCATATGTGAATATATTCAAAACCATATCTGAATATATTCAAAACCATATGTGAATATATTCAAAACCATATGTGACTATATTATGCTGCATTGATATGTAAGCTTGGCTTGACAGACATTTTTTCTCTCACATCGAAAGCTGTTCAATTGCTTCCAATAGTGACTGTATTTTACATAAATATTTTTGAGCTCAAGCAATCCAAGTCTGTACACGTAAATCTATAGGCCCTAATGACATGGCTACCATTTTAACAGGCAAACAATTTCAACCAATGCTTCATTTAAAATTATAACGTAAAGGCTACAGCTGCCAGGGAAATACTTAAAAGAAGCTTATTCGAGGGGTTATCTTTTTCGCAAACAAAAAATACAATGTAGACATTAGAATTTAATACCACATCAAACTGGCATAAAGTCTTCAATCACAATTCTTTTCACCGGGTTTTGGACTGGGAGTGCATCTGCATAGTGAGTGAATGAATGAACAAGTGATTCAATCAATCAATCAATCAATCAATCAAAAAGTGCATGTGACATGCAAGATCACTGTAGACTCAAACCTCAATTATGAGAAATTGACAGTTTGTTGTCCAAGAATGCAGCTGATACACAAATTTCATTCCATCATCTTTGCACAATGACCTTCTCTTTACAATACTTTACATATGCACCAATCACACAAAATATTGTTCATAGCCAGAGGCAAAAATACTATTCAATCAAATGATACAATGATACTACAACAACCAAACTATGCATGCATCTCTATGGAGAATTTGGGTGACTGACTGCCATTGGAACCAATAAATTATGTAATTCCCATACATACTTAAACTACAAATATCCACAACAGCATAAAGTCATCATCATCATCATCATCATCATCATCATCATATTCGTTTATTTAACACAAAACTGTCGACAAAACGCAACAGAATACATGAGTTATTGAGAGTGGCAGTTTTTCATCTAATAGACGTTTTTGAAAAGCATGCGTGGAACGAAGATCTTATTGTTCTTTGTTGTAAGTTCGAAGGGGTGAGGCCTAGGGCGTAGGTTATAGTTGCTAACAGACCGAGTTGGAAAGAGCCTGCGGAGGACATGGTTGTTATCTTGGATGATAGCAGAGAAGAGGGCTGCGTCAGCGGCTTCAGCCATTTGGGTCGCGGTCGGGGCATCCTGAGGTAGAAAGCCAGCCCTCTTGACCCGTCTCATGAGCCCCTCGACGCGATCAACTTCACTCGAGCTCATCAGGCCCCACCAGGCCTGATGAGCTCGTCTGTCTTAGCATGCCACAATCAGGGCCGGATTAAGACTTTCGGGGGCCCTAAGCACGGAGCAGGGTTAAGACATCCGGAGCCGTAACCCAAAAGTCATGCACAAATAATTAAATATGTGTCATTGAGCACAATGTTCGATCTGTACTAATGAAATATTGGGTAAATAATAACACATGCATTTACCATTGTCATTTTGTCAATTAGGACCTTGGTACAATCTGATTTTATATTTCCTGATAGCTGGGGCCCTCAAAACGTTGTGGGGCCCTAAGCCATGGCTTATTTGGCTTATACGTTAATCCGGCCCTGGCCACAATCTCTTGAGGTCAGATTCGTTTTGACTTCAGTGTGGCACTTAGACTGTCCTACGCACCCAACAATTGATCTAATTAAGGTCAATGAATTAAACTGTCTCCACGTAATGCAGGATTATATAGGCCTAGCCCGAGATTCCAATCTCTGTAACAAGCCACGATCGGTATGCAAACTGGCAATACATGTATAGGCTAGCGGCTAGCCTATGCCCAAAAAGTTAAATCAGATCTTGCATATCACTTACCGTAAAAGAGACTTTCTCTTTTATATGAAAAACCTCTCAAATTGGACGTGAAGTTTACAACGTGAATGGATCACCCCTGCAGCAACACCCAGCACCCACAAAAACCTTGAAGGAAAGTTTCGATAACGACGCAGTTAGGCCTACGCCTACGGTCTACCGAACGAATACATTGACGTCTCTACCACACGCTAACGCATCAATGGACCGATGCTGAAAAATGACTCCAAGCACTCGAGCCAATTTAATCACGACCAAACGTTTCTCAATCAGCGATTTTCTACGCAATTCGATCTAGTGTCCCGTAGTTTGCTCCTGCAAACTTAACTGTTAATTTCTTAAAAGTAAGTTTAACTGTTAAACTGCACGGACAAGCAAGGTGCGTCATATCAGCTATCGTCTTCAATTATAGGCCTACTGGGCGTGGTGGAAATCTACTAAGTACCTACGACGCATGGGCGGTACGCATGGGCGGTCTTGCCGAAGTGTTTTAACTTTATAGACAGGCCTCTATTATAGGCCTATGGAGCACATTGACGTCAATGAAATTTCCACTTATATAACCTATCGACTATCGACTAGCCCAAATCTAGGCTAGACTTAGACTGCTACATGTACGGCTGTACGCTCCTACGTCGGAACAATCAGACTAATCGCACGCGCCATGCCACAATCATGTCCCATATTATTTTCTAATGGTTTTGACACAGACTTGACCTACATGTTGTGTTAATAGGCTATTTCTAAATGGGATTAAGCTATTATTCAATTTGCAAATTTGGCATCAACCAATTTGGATCGCGTGCGCTGCTGCAGCCTGCAGTTGTGGACTCACACCACAACCAGGGTGAGAATTGCCGGAGGGGTTGGGGAGGGGGTTCAACTCCCCTAGTCTTTCTTAGGATCCCATAGTAAAGTCTACATTTCACACCCAAACTGCACATAAATTAACGTCTAACCCACAGTTATTTTTTTACAATTTCCATAGGCCTACTGACCACAACCCTGTAAAATGCTCATTGCATCAGGGCTACGCTTTATCTATTCTGTATAGATAAAGCGTAGCTTTATCTATTCTGTGATTATACAGACGTATGTACGTAGGCCTACATACTTACATAGGCATACATACATAAATACATACATAAATACATACATAAATACATACATACATACATACATACACATACATACATACATACATACATACATACATACATACTAACGTAGGCTAAATCCATAACACACAAGACATTTTATTGTTCCCCAGAATGAAAACATACAATGCATGTGTTAATTTTTAACAGTGAATAAGAATTACTTACATGGAGTAGTAAATTATGACAACAGTTTTAGGGTTCAATAGGCACTGATAAAGGACATGTCCCGCTGGACACGGGCCTACTTACTATGTGATTAGTGCAGCAAGATGACAGTAGTTGTTTTGTGGTGGGTGGATGTATGGGACATTGTTAGCGTTATACATGTATGTGGACGACCTAACTACAGAAGAATAAGGGGAGATAAACACTAAATAAGTACATAGGTCTGCATACATATAGCTAGGCCTATACGAACATGATGAAAAGGTATATATAGGCCTACACTTACCCTAACAATCCTATAGGGCCTCTCACACCTCTCAAAAGCACCTGTATGTCTGCTGTCGTTGTTGTTGTTTATCTGTCTGTTTGTTTATTTGTTGGTTTGTGGGTCAATTTATTTCTAGAGAGGGCTGGAGTGGAGGGAGAACTAAAGTGGTGAAGTATAACTATGCTCTCTCAATAGTGAGCCTGGTCTAAGTATACGCCATAGACATTAAGGGCTAAACTAATGACTAGCTCTCCTCTTTGGTCCCTCGTTCTTTAAAGAGGTTTTTCCCCCGGGGTTTTCGTGCTGAGAGAGCTTCTGAATAGTTATTCTGAGAGAGGTGCTATATAAATCTTTAGATACAATACAATACAATACAATAGACAGTCTAACTTTATATATAGGCCTAACAGGACTCGGACCGTTGCTTTATATTTATTGATAGGGGCCGTCCATAAATGACGTCACGCACCTAGGGGGAGGGGTCGGAAATTTGTGACGATGTGTGACATGGGGGTGGGGTCTGAGAAGTGTGACGTCACACAAGGTCTATGTTATTAAATTTAACAATTAACAACAATTTAATTTTATTAATAACAGCATTAATTTTGAGGATTAAATTTTCATTATTTTTTTTAATTATTGAATGTATACGGGCACCATTATTAATAATTTCTAATTATTTCAATATTTGGTCACCGTTAGATTTTAAAATATTCATGCTTTTCCCTATTTGTTCCATGAAGGAGCATTTTGCCTCGCCATGGAAATTTGGTTTTAGGGGGTCAGAGCTTTGTGACGTCATTTTCAGAGGGGTGTTACTTTTGTGACGAAGTGTGACGAGGGGAGGGGTTCAAAAATCGGCCAAAATTGCGTGACGTCATTTATGGACGGCCCCTAGATTGATTTGTTGATTTCTATACATTTATTTATGATTCGCCCATTCATGAATTCGTTTGTTCATTCGTTCTCTCTGTTTCTCGGTCTCTGTCTGTCTATCTATCTCTCTCTCTCTGATGGCTCTGTCATTCTCACCTTCCATGCATTTATTTTCTCCTCTCCTTCTTCCTCTTCTTCTCTGCGTCCTCCACATTCTCCTCGTCCTCCACCTCAGCCTCCTCTGCCTCCTCCACCACCTCCTTCTCCCTCTCCCTCTCTTCCTCCCTCTCCCGGTTCTTCTTCTTCTCCTCCTTCTTCTCCTCCTTCAATACTAATACTTCAATACTTCAATATACTTCAATACTTATCTATATTATATCATCACTGAATTACTATTACACAACTTTGGTAATGGTAATTGCAAATTTATATAGCGCCACTTCAAGACAGACTCATCAGAGGGTCTCCTGACCTAACACTATGAAACCATGATCGAACAGGATGGTCTTCAAACATTTTCGGAAAAGAGGCAATTTAGAGAAGTTGAGAAGTTCATGTCGACGGTTATTAGGCAGCTTGTCCAGGAGGATGGACCGATCGCAGAAAACATTATCTATGTATCTATGTATGAGCACTTGTTATAGCGCCCCTTCAGGCTTTCAGGTAGTCTTTTCTCAGAGGTGCTCCCGACTACAGCGCGGACACTGAATCGGAGTTTCACGCCTGAGCTGGCGCATGAGCAATTGCGAGTGAAGAACTTGCCCAGGGTCCCTACGCGGCGGCTTGAGGGTGGATTCGAACCCGCAATCCTCCGGCTGCAAGGTCACCGAGCATACCCTACACCACCGCGCCCCACAACAGTGAATGTCCACTCGATTGTCTGTTCCAGAATTGATTATTGTAATTCTCCTCTTATTGGTCTTCCCAAAGGTCCGTCTGTGCCCCTATTCAATCTGTTCTCAATGCTGCTGCTCGACTGATTGCTCACCTTCCTCAATACTCTCATATATCATCGTTCATGGTCAACCAATTGCACTAGCTTCCTCTCTCTGACCGCATTCAATTTAAAATCTTTGCTTTGGTCCTTAAGTCCAAACTGGGTCTAGCTCCAAAATTTCTCAGGGATCTCCTTTGTCCTGTTTCTGCATCTTCTCACTGGCCGTACACTGTCGGTGGGAATACGAGACGGCGAGGGAGAGGAATGGCCACCCGCCCTCATATGCCGGGGCTAAGAAAATGAAGTCGCTAACACTTCATATCCATAGCTGCCTCAGGGCTAGCTTAAAGGACTACTCTTCTCTTCATCATATATACTGGCATACAGTCTTCAATCACAATTCTTTTAACTGGGGTTGGACTGAGAGTGCATCTGCAGAGTGAGCGAATGAATGAACGAGCAAATGATTCAATGAATGAATGAATCAATCAATCAATCAATCAAGGCGGATCTGCCACGAAACTAATGAAGCTTAAGCTACAGGGCCTCTGTTAGATCAGGGGCCCCGAAGACAGTATAAAACTGATGACATCGTATTAAAAAGATGATAGCGACCAACACATTAGTAAACTATAATTTATAGTGTCACCAATTCAAAGAATATTTGCATCTTAGGAATCCCAGAAAACAGAAGAAAACACGCAATCTAAAATTCAACGTGCAGAAGTTCTTCAGCTTTCTTTGTGAGCAAAATCTAATTGAAGTGTTCTCCAGTTTTACTACTGCACTTAAGCTGTACTTGACAATGCCTATCATTAGCTCTGACGCAGAAAGGAATTTCTCAAAGCTATCCTTTATGAAGAACAAAGTTTATCTCGGGCATCCATGACTGAAGAGCACTTAAATTTTTACATAAAATTATTGTCTATCGAAAATGACATTGCAAGGAAGCTCGCATTTGACGAAACTGTACGTGAATATGTTGCTAGAAAAGCCAAAAAGACTATTTTTCAAAAATGTATGATGTAATAAAAAGTATTCTCATAGGCCCTAAGTGTCTTCCGTGTCTATAGTCTATAGTAGTTGCAAAGGTAGATGGACATAATACCCCAGACACAACCCTCCAGGCTAGCACATACATATAGTCTCCCATTCTAGAATATAATCACCCCAACGTCAGCCAAGCAAGATGGATAAACCTATACATTGCATGTATATCCAATAATATCAAGAGGAATATTTTTGATTCCACTGGAAAAGTTTGTTATAGCCTACTATTGGTCTAAATTTGTCCAAAATTGTCACAAAGCAATGGCAAAGTAACAATAAGCCTAAGAGTAGGCTTATATCAAATTAATGTGTCTCATAGCTGTAGTGCCCATTTTGGGGCACAACATTTTAATAAGTGTCTATGTCCGTGCAGTGTATCCTCGATGGATTTTTTTCCATCTCACCGATCGTTCCATCTCGCTGACCATTCGTTCATTGTAAATTTAATTTTAGAAGTGAACGACATTAACAATACTAGCCTTATGTTAATACCTAAAACGACATTAACAAGTCTGATCTTTAGAACTTAATAACAATAACAAGTCTAAGTTTAGAGACCTAAATGACATTAACAAGTCTTAGGTCTATTCCTTAGGCCCTAACGATATCTACTCTGAAAATGTTGGTATTTACAATTCTGTTGTGCAACTTGTGCACATACCTATCAGACAATATCCATAATGATGATTGCCTTGCCTTGGTATTCATGAAGAAACATGATGCCATTACCAATTATTGTATAGTAGGCCTAAGTCGATCTGATGATTTGTGTACACAGAGCTGAGTTTTTGGAGTCTATAATTAATGCTCTGTAGACTATAATTATGCTCGAAGTTTCTTCTTTTTCTCTCATTTTTGTATAGTTTGGTTGTTGTTATGCCTCTTTGGCGTACAGTAATAAAGTGTTCATTAACGAGCTGACACAACTAACAAAAACTGGCCAATTAAGGTTTATAAATTAAATGCAGAAACATGCCAATTGCACAGAAGGGGGGACTATGTCCAGGGTTATGCCCTAAGCAAAATCGGAGAGATTATGTCCGGGATATTATGTCCTGGAATTATGTCCTGCAACCAGTTGCATAGGGACCCCAATAATGGTTCAAGCTTCAGGGCCCAAAAATTGTAGATGCGCCTCAGTGCATGTGGCATGCAAAATCACCTCAGGATCAAAACTCGATCTTATATGAGAAATTGACAGTTTGTTGTCCAAGAATGCAACTGTGCACAACTGTATCCATTTTTAATTCCATCGACCTTGCACACTGACCTTCTCTTTGAATATACACCGATCAATCAGCATATTGTTTATAGCAGTTGCAAAAATACCATTCAATCAACTACAACCCCAAACTGTGAATGCATCTCAATGCAAAACTTGGGTGACTGACTGTGATTGGCGCCAATAAATAATGCAATTGATCTAATTAAGGTCAATGAATAAACTGTCTCCACCTAATGAAGTTCTCTGTGGTGCTCACAAACCATTGGTTAAATTTCCACCGGATCTAAGATCCGCGGTACGTTTGAAATCTGCCGCCCGAACTTGGAGACCAGTCCCGTAAAAGGGAAATCCGCCTCCAGGACTCCTACTGCCATATTCACCAATTTCTTGGTTTAATGTGACTGCACATGGTTTTCTACAGCGATGTAGGCTATACATTCCACTCTGCTCATTTCGCAGAGAATTTATCAGGTGAGATCCTTCCCATCGTCCATTAGAATGGTTGTCTCGCCCTTCAAAGTCTCCGTAGACGGATCATATACTAGCCCGATATTCCAATCTCTGGAACAAGCCAATATCGGTATGCAAACCCGCAACACATAGCCTTACCCAGGAAGGTAGGCCTAAATCAGATCTTGCATAGCACTTACCGTAAAAGAGACTTTCTCTTTGATATGAAAAGCTAATTTTAAACTGCAAGTGAAGTTTTTCAAGGTGAATGGGCCACCCTGTAGCAATACCGAGCACTTCCAGAAGTTCCAGTAAGCCTGAAGGAAACTAAGGCCTACTTTTAGTTATTAACTAAAAAGTGTAACTAATATTTTGTAGTTATTAGCTAGAAAATTTACTGTAAGTAACAAAATCAGCAACTAGGCAACCACCTTCTGTAATGAACACTGTCACCACCTCAACGTGACCTTTAATTACTTATTAACACTGGTGTTGCCTCTGCATAGAATATGTTTAACTTTAATGTATAATGGTGAAGTCATGCAATGCAAGGACTAAAATTAATATAGATCCTTGGGTGCAGTGTAAATAAGAACATTGGTGTTTAATGTTTATTATTCTTTATGGGTTGACTGTCAGTGTAGACTTTATTGAATTAAAGGCTACTTCAGTCAAAATTAATAATTTATTAGTCACTATTTCCTTCACTGAGGTTAAACTGATTCCGACTGTCTGACGAAACCCTTGATCACCTTTTATTTCTTATTTTCAAATTTGACTGTGGTCTTGCTGATCATTATTGTCATGAGTAATCAGAGTAACTGGTTTTATTACTAAGTCAGTTGAACTGCATTGCATTGCATGATGCATCATTGTTTGCATTAGCAACTGTCTTCATCCTTTTCTCGCAGAACTGCACTAGGATTATTACTAGTCTAGTACACATTACATAGCTTGAAAGTGAAACTGTCATTGACCGTCTCTGCATTATTACAGGATACCTAACCTCTGTCATTGTGAATAACCTATGTTTCACGTTTGTCAAAAAGTTTCTTAAAAAGTTGGAAACAGTTGAACTGAAATTTTTTAGTTTATTTAACTTATTTAAAAAATCAGTTCCCGAATTTTATTTAAACTTTTTTATTTTAGTTGAAAAACAGTTATAGTTTAACTAAAAAATAAGTTTCTGCCGA